>JANHFX010004624.1:17189-39139 GCA_027560015.1 Chloroceryle amazona
GGAATGGATGCAAGCTGCGCCAGGGGAGGTTTAGGCTGGATAGTAGGAAACATTTCTACACTGAAAGGGTTATCAAACATTGGAATTGAATCAGAGCAGTGGTAGAGTCGCCATCACTGGAGGTATTTAAATGATGTGTGGACCTGGTGCTTAGGGACATGATTTAGTGGTGAGCTTGCAGTGTTGGGTCGAAGATTGAACTAGATGATCTTGAAGTTCTCTTCCAACCAAAGATATTCTGTGATTCGTCCTGAAAGTATAGAAAAAGTGGAAATGCAGAAGCTCTTTTACCTTCACATTGCATCAGCTCTTGCAAATCCAATAGTACTCCTCCAGTTCTAATGGTTATTACACAGGGAGTTGGTCTTGCAGTTTTTTGCCTTTTTATTTTTTTTACTCAATGTTTTCATTGTTTGCTAAATGAAAATGAGAATTTGTGAGGCCTAACAAAAGTTTTAAGCAAATTTGCTTTTAAGCACATTTCCTTATTCTGTTTTGACTTTCTAGTTTCAGTAAAGCCCTCTGAAATTGATTCTCAATGTTTTATTGTGGCAGTTTCTAAGCAACAATTATTATAAATCTTCCTAAGGAAAAAAAAAAAAAAAAAGTCAAAAAACCCACAGCAAATTATGCCCTGGGGTTCTTTCAAGCTTTCTACCTGTCTTGATAAATACTGTGTCAAAACTTCTCCCTCTAAGACAAACAGTACCCTGCTCTTGAGTGCTGGACTTTTTGTTTGGTTTTAACAGTTTCTCAGATGAATCTGCCAGCAGGCCCATGATCTATCCAGAAAGGATAACAGTATGCAATACACAATTCTTCTCTATCCAGCTTCCCTGCCTCTGTTTTTCTGTCATAGCTGGCTCTCTATGCTACTGGGCAGATTCCAAGTCCAGAACCTTAATCAGCTCAAAATTTCAGATGTTGTTACTTCACCACTAAAAAATCCTCTGAATTTCAATTCTCAAATAGCTTCAGCATAAAAGACTGCATAGTCTTATCTCTGTCTTTTCTGCTAGTCTTTTTGCCTTTTTCCCTTCTAATATATTACAGCCACAGACTTGCCTTTTCTAAATTGCAGTATACTCTGCTAATTAATTGGAAAAAAAAGCGCAAAACCAAACAAAAAAATGAGCACTTAATTATCACTATATTCTGCATAGCTTTAAAATTAGTACACGTTTTGCATTGTAGCAGAACTTGATGGGCCCCATTGCGACCAGGGCCTTATTATGCTTAGTGCTGTAGGAACAGAGAGCAAGGATCAATCTCAGCCCTAAATAGCTATTAGCTGTGACAGGCAAAAAGATTGTTCTACCTTGTTTAACAGATGAGGTACCAAAGTATAGAGATTAAACAATTTGCTCAAGGAAATCCATGGCAAAACTGAACCCAGTTCTACTAAATCGAAGACAGATGTCCAGTTCACAAGGCCATTTGTCTTCCTTAGGTTAATTCACATTCTGTAAACATCTGTGTCTCATCTTCTGCCTCAATGCACCCTGGCTCAGCAGTGTTTTTCTATAGTTATCTATAAGAAAATCTTTCATTTCTGCTCTCTTCTCCCCAGAAAACTTTGAAACTTCCAGACACTCAAAACTGTTGAGTTTTATTTAAAAAAAATGCAGACTATTCCCATTTCCAAAGTCAATGCTTCATGCCTCACAGAACAACTGGCAAAAACACAATTCATGTTCATTGTTGTAAACAAGATGTAATGGAGCAGCATAGCAGCATCCATGACTGTCACATATTATCATTGCTCTACTTGCATATAATTAATTCCTTGTGAAAGAAAACATTATAATAAAACAATTCAAAACAATCTCCCAGCCAGTGTTCCTGCCCTGCAAACAACACATCACAGTCAGGAGAATGGTTTGGGCTAACAAAACTCCTCTTATTCTGTACCAGAGCCAACAAGCTCCATATCCATCAACACTGCAACCAGCCAACCCACACTAATGAGCTTACTGGAAACAACTATAGTGGAAACTAAAGCTATCATTTCAAGATATTTTAGTAATTAATCGAGGAAGGAATAGTGCCCAGTGGAGTACAGACTATTTGTGACAAAGATAGTTGTGGGGTGGTCTGTATTGCCCTGTGTTGCCAAGTAAAGTAGTTCCTTAGCTCTTCCCGGGGACAGCAAGAGACTGTAATTTCAGTTATGAATGTAATACTGTTCACAAGTCAACACATAAGAAATGGAGCATTTGTTACAGTTTGCGAATGCTTCACTTATATAGGTTCCATGAAATGCAAGAAAAAGGGGAAATGATAGTCAAAATGACCTGGTTATCAAAATACTCAGTGCCTTCTGTACAAATGTGGTATTTCAATCTTTCATCACAAAAAAAACACAACCCCAAACAACTCCAAAACATCTGACATCTTGAAGGACTTTGCATTGTTAGATTTGGCATGTGCTTTCCTCTTCATGTACCTTGTCCCCTTATAAGGTGCCCATCAGATAGAGCACAAAACAAAACTTCTGAAAAGAAATCACTTTTATCATAATGCTTTTATATCAGGACATGTCCATCACTCAGACTTCTCACTGCTTACTACTGCTGCAAGATGTCTTATACACTTCCATCAACAGTTTTAGTATGCAACAACAATGTGGCTTAAAGGTATATTTAAAAATAAATAAATAATCAGAAATAAATCAGAAAACTGACAAAAAGTCTTTTTCTATGACTTGCTACCCCTTGCTACTCTGAGTTAATCCAATACCAGATTAAAAGTTGATAAAACACAATCCTTTAGGACAGACTTAAAGATGTTTCTTTGATGCTTGTTGGTGATGTTTTTGCCATTATCTGCAAGACAGTATTTGGTCTACTCTCTTGGACTCCATATGACCTGCATGAAGAAAATGTTGTAAAATGTCATGCCCAGACTCTGGGAGACTGACCTAGGAAATTTGAAAACTCCAAAATCCTAAGACTGCTATGGTCAATGAGAAGTTTACATCTGACTTCCACTGAGTCAGGATTTAACCCCCACGAAGAATCCAACACTTTGCTCAACTGTGGTTTGATAAAGACTCCAGATTAAGTACTCGGTAGCACAAACGGGAAAATATGCTTTTATGAAAAGGGAGAAGAATGCATTTTCCTAACTTGGAGGTGTAGAAAATTCATTTCATGACTATGAACTTGTAAATTTATAAGTGCAGTGAAATTGGATCATCAACATAAACACGATTACTGAATTCTATTTGACCACATAAGATGATGCTGTACATTTATTCAGTGGTTAAAAAATAATAATTTTTAATGTTATTTGCTAATTTCTGCTACTCAGTCAAATAGATGTAAACCTTTACTAGTGAAAATGACAGTAAAAACTACTTTATCTTTTATAAAAGATTACTGAATGCTGGAAACTTTCTGGATTTTAACTGTTTGCTTTATAATGAATATTTTTCTTCTTTTAATCTTTCCCTAGTGATTCTCAGCTGTAGCTGTAAGTGGAAACAGTTAACTCTCATAAGGGAGGTCGTACTTAGTAAAAGAGAGCTGGAAAAGTAAAAATTTCTAAAAGAGCTGTCCAGATAAAGTCCAGAAGGGTCATATAGGCACTGCATAACCCATCTCCCAAATTTCCTTCTCATAATTTTTTCAGTAGTAAACTTCTCTCATCCTGCTATCTAGAAATTTTAAAAATAAAAATAATTCCTACTATCTGTATTCTTTAAAGTAATAGCAATTCAGGTTTCTGATTCTTTCCTGTGCACTGGTAGATATGATTTCTCCTCCTCACAGGATCTACCCAGAAACAGTGGCTCCTATAGTGTCATGGGAAGGAAGTCTGTTGAGTCCCACATCTGTTTGCAACTGTACAGAGAAGGCCCATTGAAGGCAAATAAAAATGTCTTATCTTTTTCAGCTTATAACTGCATTTCACTAGCCTTGTTTACATTATTAATGCCCCTGAAGCTGAATATGAGTTCAGCTTTGGTAATGTGGAAGACCTGTTCTATGTGTAAATTCAAAGTTTGTGCCATGTCTTCTGCCTCTGAGGAACCAAGACCTATGAATCTGAGCTACTAAGTTTTTAACAGAACAGGGAAGTTAACTTAGCTGAGTGAGGATGGAACCTGCAGGAGAAGGAGGAAAGATCTGTATCTCTTGAGTATCTAGGACTCTTAACAAACAAAGCTTTATCTGATCCAGAATCTTCCAAAGTTATATGACATATATATGAGCCATATGAATTGGCTCTTCCTCCTCTACTCACTTCTTAACATCACATCTATTTATATGCTTTTCATTCTACACATAGTATCATTTAAATGACATTTAAAACATTAAAAAAAAAAAAGAAACAAACAAACACACAAAACCAAACAACCAAAAAAGAACAAAAACCCCAAACAAACAAAACCTTACATTAATATATTTAACTTTGAACAGCAAAGGGCTTTTAACAATATTAATTTACATACACACATTGAAGTTTAAATTCAGAAGTCAAAAAAACCCCTTATATTTTGCCAGTAGTCTTTTCAGCATTAAAGCTAGTAGCTCTAGGCTTGATTGGAGTGGCTTTCCAAAAAGCAGCCCACCTCATATTCAGATAGAATTTTACATCAGAGATGATTGCACATCAAGAAGCACAAAAGCATGCATAATTATGGGAAACTGGCTTACTGCAGATCACCTCATAACACTACTGTCACAGTGCCTTTCCATAATAAACAATTTTGCTTTTATGTTATGATTATTTATATTATCATAGGTGGTTACATGAATTGCAGACAAATTTTTCTTGTCATTCTTGGAAACAGTGACTAATATGACTAATTTGTAGGCTTAAAAGAAGATGATCCATCTTGTAAAGAGTTCTTAATTTATTCAAGTTTCAATTAAACTTTGTTAAATGTGGCTTTTTAAAAACTATCCTTAGAAATTAATATATTTTCAATTATATCATACAGTAGTAATTTTTTAGTATCAAATCTATTTAAGCCTTGCAATATATTATTTTATGGCATTATAGGTCTCTCTGCATCACCGAAGTATGACAATAGAGCAGAAGCAACTCCCAGAATGGCATTTTAACAAGTTCATGCTTTTATTTTTGAATATCTCATCTAATTTGAGTGATGGATTCCTATTTAGGGTTGTCATGGAAAAGACAGTGCAACAAAAATAATTTTGGTGGATTACCCCTCAATTTTTTAAGGTTAGAAATAAAATGGAATTGCTTCTTTAGCGCCATCACAAAAGCGTTTGGTGAAGAGTGGTCCTTCCAGAGGAGGAAACTGACTTAAAATTCCATTAATTCTAAACAAAAAGACATTTCCCACCCCTATTTCATTTTGCTACCTAAATTCTAATGCAGTGATTAAGGGCCAACACAAGCATCTGGTTTTAAACATTAGGCAGTGGAGAACTTTTAGTGTACTCACTAGAAAAAGTAATGGCAGGGAAGAAAAACACATTAATATGTGGTCAGAAGTGAGTGAATAAAGATCTGATTTGTTTTGAAGGGTGAATGGTTACCTGATTTGAGCTGAAGGGCTGTATAATGATATCACTATTAACCTGAGCACATGTAAACTACTTCTAGGCCATATGGGCACCAGAGAGCATAAGACTCTAATTCATATTCATCCCCAGGATACGTAGTCCTCTTTATTATCTGTTACTATAGAATATGAGATATGAGTGCCTCACTAGATTAATAGGTTGCGTTATTATTTCTTTACCACAGTCAGAGGGTTTCCACACCCATTTGTCATGAAAAGTGGAAGTCTTCTCATGTTGCAAAACATTCAGTAGGTACCCAGCTAGTGGAGAATTCTCTTGGACAGCTGTGAAGTGAGAAACAAAAGCTTGTAAGGGACCATATTTAGGTTTGTCATCCCACATCTGGTTATTCTGAAAAAGACAATAGTGGATGAAAAACAACAAAAACATGTCTTAAAATATATGTTAAGATTGTATATTAAAGCCTAAGCACCACACAAAAATAAAGATCCAGAACAATATATACTCTGTTTGTTAATTCACTCATCCAGCCTTTGGTCACAGTTTAAAATTCCAAAAATGCAGTGCAGATATCACAGTTAGTAATCATTAATTAAAATACTTTTGCTTTGGTGAAACTTAATTCCCTACTGAATCATATGCAGAAATGTCTCCTTTGCCAAGAAATAATCAGCAAAGGCAGCATTCCCAAGTGTACCTCCTCTTCCCCGCACCTAAGAAAACACCAGAGACTATTTAAGTTTTGTTGTCAGTAAATACCACCACAGGAATACAAGACTTCAAAGTATAAAAATCAGGGAAGTTATTCCTTTCTTCATGAGCTCCCTTCAGAAGGTTGTGCTCAAATTATTGTAGAATCTTCAATCACGCCCCAAAACACCACTGGGATAAGAATGGAAGAATAACCAAGTGCTATGTGTTTTAAAAGAATCAAAAAACTTCGGTAACTTAATTTGGCTAACTAATAGAACTGCAAAAACAGATTCTATGAAGTCACTCAGATCACCAAAATTTTCCAAACTTACCATTCATTAATGGCTTATACTCACACAGAAAATTTGTTGCAAAAATAGTTGAAGGTGACCCTTTGTGGAAATCTGTTGAGAGCAGAAAATACCACCTGCATGAACTGACTGTTCCCTGAATATCAGAACACCAAGAGTAGACAGTGGTTCCTGAACATTCTACAGGACAGACTTGGATCATCCAACAATATTTACAAAACACTAGCAACTAGTGCAATCAGAGTTTAACTGCTTCCACAAATGACCTGATTTGTGCAAGCTGCTCATGCAGTGAAAAATTCAGTCATCTCCTGCCCACTTAATAACAAGCAGAAGACCTCTAGCACTGCTTTTGCCAAACACCTACAGGTGTTTTGACATCTTAACCCTTCACAAGTACAAGCAGCACAGAGACCATCTCCTTTCCATGTTGCGGTTACCTAACATTACAGCAAATTAATGCTGCAAAATGATTTTGCAGAAATGCTCTCCACGGAGACAGACACCACATAGAAAGACAGATGATATAGCAGAAGACTAGAAACCTCAAAGACAAATTAGATTAGGAGTCTTTGTAAGGTGAAACTCAATGTTATATCAGCTCAAAGTAACATTTGTGCGATAGGCTTCTAAAAATCTAATGAAAAATGAACAGCTATGTTCATTTTCTTGTTATCCCCATTTTAGGTATCATAATTCTAGATCTGTGCAAAGGTCATAACAAGCTAACACCTATCTTTTAAAAAAGGCCTTGAATATAACCTTTAAAATGACATTGCAGCTAATGCTGCTACCAGCCTGCAAACAGAAAACAGCCCACAACACATCTTGGCTTGAAAAAGCATAACGGTTTAGAAACTGTTTAAGAAGCTACAGAAAATTGTTAGAAACAGATGCAAGAGAGTAGGTGGCAATCACTTATGTTATACATTATAACCTTCAGCCAGTACTGCTTCAGCTGCTTAAAATGCAAGCAAATTTCTTTTCAAAGAGCAAAACAAATCCCTGATAAAGATTCAGTTTTGTTCCTATCATCATTTTCCAAATCGATACTGTACAGAAATTGAAAGTTCCTCCTCTCTCTTCTTCACCAATTACATGTTGCCATTTTCTGAATGAAATCTATTTCCCCCTACCGAGTTTCGCAGGTGAAACCTTGTCAACCACAGGACGAAGATATTTGAATCACAATCAGCATAAGCAAGGATCTTTATCACAGACAGAAGTGTTTCAGAAAAATTACTTATGACCTGACATAAACTAGGCTAGCAAAATAATATCATGCCCTATGTTTACACTGCAGTGTTTTATCATTGAAACACATGTCTGTGACTTAAAAAAGTATGCAGTCTTGGTCATATGATAGCAGGCTTCAAACAGCATTCAGTTTGTGATTTCTGTGCAGTAAGGATACAGGAGAGACTTCTTGGTATATCACAACCTACATGTAAGAGCACGTGGCAACTAGAATTCAGTCTTCCTGATGATTCATTAGCACAAGAACAAAAGACAAAAATCCCAGAACTAGACCTTGAGAGGAGATAAAAGGTAAGAACTGGAGATGTGGAGCATGGGAAAAGGAGGGATCTTTAAATCTGAAACGAGGTTTCTGGTTTCTGGGTGGGTAAGGAGTATAATTCAACATGAAATCTCTGCAGGAATGAAATGAAGATTGGAATAAAGGAAGAGGAAGCAGGATAGTCAAGAATCTGATGTAGTGAAACAGAGAGTTGCTTTCAGTTAAGCTGAATAGATGAGACAAGTAGGATTGATTTCAGAGGGGAAAACAAGAGAAGCTCAAACAGATTGACCACATTCATTTTGCAAACACATTGTAAACAATTTTACGAGCCCTAATAACTTAAGATGTATTAAAGGTATAAAGAGAATATTGAAAAATATTTTTCATACATCTTTAAAAGTTGGATACCCCATCTGGAGCAGAGGGCAGTGATGAGAACATAACCTGTTTTCTCCTTCCCTGTATAGGAATTTCCCTTCCTTTTTGTTATACTGAGTGTCTGTAAAACCTATAATCTTTCACGATCGGTGGCAAGGCTTCACATAATAATGTTGTGATTTTAAGTAATATGCTTCTTTTCCCTGGTTGGCTGAGATAAACATTTTTAATAGTTGGGTAAACTCAAGGGTTTGGTTGGTTGGTTGGTTGTTTTTTCTTGAAGCCCACAATAATAAAATGTTATATTCAATGATATTCTTATCGTTTTATAGTCACCTGGCTAGATTAATTTCATTACTACTGTTATGGCACAACCCTGCTTTGATTGTGAAATAAAGAATGGGATCCTTAAAAGAACTGATCTTCCTCTGCATATGTTTTAGGTGAACTCATCACAATACTATGTCTGAAATCACCAGCCATTCCAGTTATTCCCATTTGAAATGATTGGCATTTCTTGACCTCAATATCTGACAATAAACAAGCATCATACCAAGAAAGCTATACTGCTCTCTGGGATGAGATAAAATTCTCCCAGTACTGTAACAGACAGATGTAAACCCACTCAAAAGAATTTTATTATAAATGCTGATTCTGCATATATAAACCTTGGCTAAAATGTAAAATGACATTTCCTCATTAAAATGAAACAATTATTTTAGATAGACTAAGTAGCTCTAATTAATAAACATAATATTTGAAGACATTCAAGTGAGGATTTTAATGAAATAATTATGAAAGTAAAATTCAGTCTTCTGGCTTTAAAAGAAGTGCTACCCATACTGAATAGCAACTGAGAAACCAGAAGTGGTGGTTTATGAGCATTCCTGCAAATAATGAAAAAGCCAGACTGGATCAGTTCTGTGCTAGACCTGATATAACCTTATTTTGGGTAAATATTTAACTTCAGCAAATTTATGGATTTATTCATTTAACTGAGAGGATACCAATCTTCATTTCAAATTCAGATAGAATAGGGAAAGTAGCTAGTGTATTTACAAAACCTAAACCCTCTTGCTAATCAGAAAATGCAGTGTCTTCTCTGAACTGTTCATTTTGTGAGCTGTTAAATGAGAGCATCAATGCATGTTAGTACTCTCAAACTGAGATTCAAGACAGCACCTGCAAACAGCTCTTAAGGTAACATGTAAGAATTTGCTGGAAGTTCATCCCCACCTTTCTTCTTTTTCTGGTATTATTCCATTTTCTTTCACCCAATCTATGTATTTTCAGAGCACAAAACCCTTTATGGAAAAGGATAGCTGCTGTAAGATTAAGGGAGAGAAAAATCTGTGCACAACCTGACAAATAGCAACAGCTGCTCAGCATCCTCATACTGTATTTGAATTAAAACATCTGATACAGCCCTCATGCTTTGTTAAGTCACACAGTTTCTCATCACCTGTCTGAACAAAAGGATTCTAGTAACATGAAAAATTTAATGCTTAGGGACAAAAAAGCTGCACCACTACATTAGTAATGTGAGAATAAAAAAATAGCCTTAACAACATTCACTGTCAGCTATCCATTCTCCAGAGAAGCATCACAGTTTCTTTATTCTTGACTTTGCTTTTAGTATTGAATACTGAAATAAATTCTCTTAGTTTTCCCACTACAGAACTATAAAGCTAAGTAGTCATGTGTGACTACTTCTTAACTGACAAACAACTCAAGCAGCAAAATCAATACTAGGATTGCAAAAGTTTATGTACAACCTTTCCCTGAAAGGGAAGAAGATTAGCTAGCGTAACCAGTTTTCTACATACCTGAACAATCATGGAAAGAAGACACAGAAAAAGAAGAAAAAGCCTGTTCCACCTGCCATCCAGTTATTTTTCACTCTCTTGGCAAGCAACCTACTGTATGTCACTAGAGCATTACGTTCTTCTTAGGTAAAGAAAAAAAAAAAAATGCCTAAGAAATGTAAAGAAGAGACATACAGAGAATAACAAGGAAAGGAGGAAACAATAGAGAAATTTTGGAAAAGAATAGGAAATCAGAAGAAGGTAGAGGTGGCAGTTAGAAGTAAAACCAGAAACCATGTCATGCCAGTAGCTAAGAAGCTTGCAGCAGCAGAACCACACTTAGTTATTCTCAGCTTGGATATTCTAGGTCAGGGGATTCAATAAAGCACAAGTTTATCAGAACATTGTAAGATAAAATGTTTTCAGCTGTGCATTATTGTCTATGCCTTCATAAGTGTCTGTGATAATGGAGGTAAAAAGAAAGCATGCAAAACACCCGGTTTTCTTTGTTCTAGGCAAACTAGAATTTGTATCTTCCCCTGAGCAGAGGGCAATACTTTGCAAGGCTATGAGGACATTTCTTTCAAAGATCCAGATGACCCTGCCATGGTCATTTGTTCAAGTTCACTAAATAAAAGTCTGAATCTAGATTTACAGAAAGTAGGTAATATAGATTATGCTCACACTGTGACAAGAAGAAAAATCTTGCCCATTAGACTAAATCTTTATCCATCACTGAAAGTATTTTTCTCCATAATTCAATCACAGATTTTTAGGTGAAATAATTTTCAGATTCAACAAGAAGTCAGATATCCTTTCTACTTCCCCACATGCATCTAGTACTTGCTCTTAAATATTCCCGCTTACATCTTTTGTAGCTTGGTTATTGTAACTTGCTTACTATATCATCACTGTTGTTCAACACTGTTGTCCAATACTACATGCTCAAGTAATCTTTAAATGAGCATGATTCCATGATAGAAATCTCCATAAGGAAAGGATGCCTTTGGGCACTTCGATCCCTTAAAGGGCTTTATCAGGACTATATGGAAACATCTGGTTCACGTCTTCCCATATTACCATCTCAGCAACTGCTTTGATACCAGAACGACAGTGTCAAGAGATGATGGTATTTAGAGAGCATTTGTTTCTGGAGAATAAATGGACTTGCAGGAGCTTAAGCTGACTACCCAGTAGTATTTTCTTCCTCACTTTGAGTCTGCTTTAAAAGGAACTGCAAAACATGTCCCTCAGAGACTCACAGCTGGCAGCAAGCGCACATGACCTCACCAGAGGTCAACTAAGTTCCAGTTCCACTGGCTCTCCAAGGGTTTGTCACCCTTCAACTTCCAAGCAATGCTTGTTTCAGCCTTTGCTCTGCAGCCATGTAGCACACAGCGCTTCCATGGCTGTGAGCTTTGTGTTGGGTGTGCAAGGTCTGGAAGGGGGGGAAACTTGCCAGGCCCCCTCTGCCTCACCTGCTCTTGACCTGCCTGAAGCTTCTGTTTACTTGATTTATTTGTGACAGCCATCTCCCTAGTTGGCTAGGTCCCGTAGCTCATTCACTTCTGTTTATGTTTTTCATCTTTCTTTGGTATCACTATGTTTTCTTGACTAATATAATGATGTAGGACAGAGAAATACAGGATGGGTGCAATAGTGTAGGCCCTGAAAAGTAGAGATTCAGTGTGCAAGGCAGAGGAGAATGGACATGGGATTTTAAGAAATGAGGTCCTGTCTTGGGCCCACATCTATAAACCATTTGATAATTATTGAGGGAGTTTTGGGGGTCGTTCGGGTTTTGTGGGTATTTTTAAAAAAAGTAGAAGAGTGAAAGTGGACCAAAAAAAATCTCATGGTTCTGAAGGAACAAATAAATGCATTTAACATACATAAAAGCCACTATATATAGTAAATTCTGATATAACCTGGACCTATAGTCCAGTAAAGTAACAGAGAGCTCTAAAAGCAGGTTAAGAAACATAAAATGTCCTGAAGTAGGAGCTAGGGGGATAAAGAAAAAAACAGCAGCCACAACACCCAGCATATTGCTGACAATAAAATATTCAGAGGCTGCTGACCTACAGCATTGACCTCTTCATCAGTCTTCAGACACCAGCAACCAGCTACTGAAACATGCTCTTTTCATAATTACTAATATGCTTTATTTTTATTTGTGTGGCTGTCACAATTCCCAGATCAATGTAACAAGTACAGTCATCCTATTAAAAACATCTCCCAGTGTAGTTAATTTTACTTACCCAATCCAGCACAAGTGAGGGGCTTGGCTTTTTATTCTCTATAATTATACATTATTCTTTTGGTTGTGTACATTTATAAGCATTCACAAAAATTTGGAAACATCCTGCTCTTTGCTTTTAAAGAAGGGGACTTGCTCATTCTAATCTTCAGTGATGGCAAACACCAATGCCCAACTGATATTAACTGAAGTGCGTTCTGACTTCAGTACAGATGTATAAACTAAAGCAAGAGAAGAGAAATTTCACAATATATGGTGTAGAGAGACTTTACAGATAATATCCTTTTTGCATTTGCATTTCCATCACAAAAATTTGTCTGCATTAAAAGCCAATGTTTCTAATAGCTTAGCACACCAAACATTTTGGAGTCAATATTCTACTTAAGCAGAGATGGCTATCTTTCTCCCTTGAGGTTTTTATTTCACATTATCCCCAGTTTCATAAAACATGGTATTTTTAAATTTATATAAATTTCATATTCTTGTATTTTTTTTTAAGTGTAGCAGCATCTTCATTTGATTTGGAGTTACAATTAGATTCACAATACATGGATGTAGTATAGTAACAGGTAAAATTTATCTTTGCAAATGGAACCAGCTGCTCAGTATTTGCAGCAGAGTAGCTGAATGTACAAGATAGAACTTAGAAAGCTACAGCAAGGAGTTTCTGTATTCCTGAGACAAATGACACTTTTGAGTTCTGCAAATACTAGTACAAATAGCCTTATTGAAAAGTCAGAGGAGAGAACTGTCACATAAATCTTTTCATTTTATGAAAAATAAAGTTATCTCATTGTATTCTCCCCAGAAGACAGAGGGTGTTTTTGTATGTTTTGGTTTGGTTTTTACTTAGAAATGTCAGTTCTATCCAGACATACACAGGTGTCAAGAAAATAGAAGAAAAATAACAACTTGGGGAAAGGAAAAAAAAAATCTACCTATTCAAAATTATTCTGTTGTTTTTGGTTTTGCTGCTGACAGTTTAATGTCATTATGTAGCATGCTGTGCTCACAGTGAATTGCTCCAGAGTGGCATGGAAATATTATAGCAGAGTTTGAGCAAAAAACAGACTTCCTCGTTGTTTTGTAGGTTAAGAACCTGTTGTCAGGGGGAGATGGAAAAAGAAAGAAAAATACAGCCTTTAAAAGTCTTTTCAAGGCTTATTAAGAGAAAATTTCAGATGAAGTAAAAACAATTTGTAATTTCCATTACAAATGTCACCAAGATGACAGAATTCCAAATATTTTCTCATTTTTCTATTTTATTTTACGAAATATTGCACTTCACATGGTACCTCAAGAGAAAAAAATAAGAAGAATAAAAAAATTCTGAAGCACTTTCAGAATCTTGAAATGCAGAAGAAATCTTTTGTGTAGAGTATCTGCAAGTAACTCACTTTTACTCAATGAATTTCCTTCTACAATTCATATTTTATGCCAAGATCTCTATCTAATTAGCCCATAAGAGGAAAACATGGAACAGGATGAAGATGAAAGAAAATAAAATTAAAATAATCCATCAAAACCTGGAGAAAGCATCCTGATCTCACACAATTAAACTCAATGAGAATTGGCTCCCAGGCTAAGAAAAGAGTTAAAGGACTTGGCCTAAAATTCTGCATAAGAAAACCCCAATGCTTTGGGTTTACAACTGAGTTCAATATTTCTATTAGAGGGATAAAAGTCAAACAGGTTATATATTCGTATTTAATCAGACATATACAATCTATTCTGACCAATTTATTACTTGTTTTTTAAACCTCACAGCCCAACAGTAGAACCCTTGAGACCACATATTTCTGGTATTCATACAAAATATTGCTCCGCATTGTAGTGCGGTAAAGAGTGAAATGCCTGACAAAGCAATAAATCAGTCTGCGAACAAGGTCCAAGGGAGTGCAACCAGCCACCCCTATCAGTTACTTCCACTGTGAAGAAAACCTTGTAAAAAAAATAAATAAATAAATAAAATCTTCTAAGATATGTTGGAATCTTGTATTCCATTGTAATGTACAAAAGGAAAAACAACACTGAATCCAAAATAACCCTCACCATATGGCAAGGGCAAATATCATGAAATGACTAAAACTGTGTGCAGAGTACAGGTACACTCTAAGAGACTGGACTTGTTTCCTGAATGCAAACACTTGCCCTCTCCTTTGTCCTTCCAGATTTGCTGTACACTACAAGAAATATTATTACCTAAGTCTATGTGGGAGTATAACCTTCAATTGAAGTCAGAGCTGTAAATCATGACCCCACACAAACCAGAAAGATTAAAAGCTAAAAAGGAAATAAAATCCCTTTTAGTTTTGGAATTAATTACATGGTGTTATGGAATCTGACTCATCGCTTTATAAGTCTTTATGGGAAAAGATTTGAAAAATAATAAAAAACCCACATCAGTTTGGAAGTTAAACACGTTTTAAACATGTTACATATGTTTTTAATTACAGCATCATAGATACTTTTTCCCCTACATATTGTCCTCACTAAATAGTGTTCATGTACAGAGCTACTATTTGCTTTTGTAGCACAGTACAGTTTGGCTCTTAAAGATTTTTACTAGTCACGTAGATATTTGAAAAGAAAGTAATTTCCTCTTTATTTTTTAAGTAGTACTCCTCTTTCTAACACTGAAAGGTTTCTCAGGCATTAGCTTCACAATATACCTTCCAAATTACAGGGGAAATAAGGTTATATCATTTTATAAAAGGGAAAACCAAAACTAAACAAAACAGGGTAATCAAATCAGAAATATTTACAAATATCTGAAATTAAGTACTTAAACACTCTAGGACATCTTTGACAATCAAAGTTCAGATGCCACTGACCTCAGAAGCAGCTGTGGTTTTCTGCAAAATGGATCCTAACATCTTCAGTTAGGTATCAGGAAAATTAAGGGTATGTAATTAGCAACCACTTGTTGGTTTAAGTGACAGCTATTTCTTAGGAAGAAGCAGTAATAAAGTGGTTTCTAGACCACTATCACTGCTGACTAGGTGACCTTTGGCAAGCTCCTTTGGTTTTATCATCCCTTCTTGTAGAACAGGTGAAGTGTTCTGGCTAAAATTTTCAAAGGAAAAAAACAACAAACAAACCACAGAAAAAGCTCTACAGTTGACAGTGTAGCACTTCTGCCTTTGCAGATATACATATAAAATGTCAGGTACATGTGTGACTTCTGTGTATAAGTGAGGACAACAATATAATCCTTCAAATAAAGACATGAATAGATCTTCTAAACCATTCTTGAACTTCAAACTTTTAGGGAAATTCTAAGATAAGTACCCTATGTTTACATATATTACATGGTTTTGATGGTTTTAATTATGTTTATTAATACTATACCATGAAGATTTAAACTGATGTACAGTAGTCTTTCATCAGCCTAAGGAATAGTCAATAGAAATCCTAGAAATAATTTAAGAAGAAGAAGTTTGTGACAAGAGCCCTGAAGTGAATATTGTAAAACCTATCCAGAGGGACTGTAAAGGAAAATGTTTGATCCTTTTGTGCTCTATCTGTATTATTTTAATATCAGGCTCCTTTGGGGCTCCAGGAAAACAGGGTTTTTTTTGCAACTTTACATAAAACTTGGCGATCAAGTGATTTACTTAACTTCTGAAACCTTACCACATGCTGCAGCTTCTATTTAGGGGATAGGGCTCTTGTGGATACAAAAGATTTTTTTATTCAGAGTTAATCTTGTCTTCAGAATTAGGGGAAGAAATTTTCTTCCCATGTGCACCAAGCAACAGAATAGCATCTCCTCTGCATCAGGGGTGTGATCTCAGGCCTAGGATCTCTGGGAAAGTGTGCTGCTATTGCAGTGTCCTGGGATATTTGTAACAGTATGGCTCTGTCATGCTGGGGGGTGCAGCTAATGGAGGCAGCTAACAGAAGCAGCACAGAAGTGGGGGCAGAAGCTTTGCTGAGGGAAATGTCCATAGACTGGGCAACGGTGATATGCCATGGTGCAGAGTCCCCAGCACCAGCCCTGAATTCTATCAGAGACCTCCACCCAGACTGAGCTTCCAAGGGAGGATGCAGTTTGAGGCTGTGGGGGGTGCCTGGTGTCCCTTGCGAAGTCTGGATTGAGCAGAAATAAATTAAATACCAAGCCTAAGAGAAAATCTATTGTTTTCAGTAAATCCATTTTCTTTTCATAGGTGAAAAGAGCATCTAAATATATCCAAGAATTAGAAAGGAAAAGGTCAAAGGAAGAAAGCCAATCTTCCTTTTTTTTTTTATCCTTTGACTTTTTTGTTTTGATTTAGTGGTTTTTGTGGGCTTTTTTTTTTTTTTTTTGAAGGGGGCATTGTTTGGTATATGCCTTATGTTTGGTGTACGTCTTATTAAGAAAGGCTATTTAAGATGGAAGGCTGACATAGAAAAGCAAGATAGATTTTGGTGCTTTTCTCCAGCATCAAGCTATAGCTGTTCATCATGATAACACTGTGCTACCATTGCAACTGATTTTTTTGGCAACCTTGCATGTTTGCACATGAAGAAGCAGGTGAGGAAGAAGAGGCTGAAACATTCAGATTTGTGCACTTAAAATGTAATTTTAAAATATCTCATATTTTGAGCCTCACATACTTTTATTTCAAGCTGATCAGCCGTTAATGAAGACTACATATATAACTTAAACACAGTTTACAATCACACTCAATCTAAATACAAATTGGAATAATTTATTATAATTATATCTTGTTTTTACCACTAAAGCTATGAATTCCAGATGTAACTGCTAAACATATTCTGTAAATAACTGCAACATGTTGCCTTTCTGGAATGCTAAATTTGCACTGACAGGCTCAGCCTGATCAAATGCATGCTTAGGGACAAAAATACCCTTATTAAAAAGAAAGAAACAAACAAAACAACAACAACAACCAAAAAATAATAATAATAAAAAAAAAATCAACCAAACAAAATCTTTTAGTCAAGGTTTCGGGTAAATAACTGAATGCCTAACTGAAATAAAGGTATAAGACATTTGAAATGAAGATTGATAGAAAGGCTAAAGAACTGCTAAAAGGAATTATTATATTGCATGTCTACAGGGGGCTGCTGTAAACTTGAGTAGAAAGAATGACATATCCAGCTTTCACACATAAAGGACTCCACGTTTTCATTCTTTCCTTTTCAAGTCTGGCCACCGTTGGGATTTGTTTGTTTTTCTCTGGCAATTTTCTGGGCAATGGATTCTCCATGTCACCAGGCCTGTATCTCAATAGCATCCTGCTCATCTGAGTCTCTGCACAGACATCTGTACTAGGACTAACACTTCAGAATATATTACTTCAGTATAAATGTCTCTATCTTGAACACAGATATCTTTAAATGATCATTTTAGTACATATGGACACATAGTAAAACATATTGCCCCTCAGCACCACCCAGTTTGGTGGTTCAGGTAAATGATGATGGTATGATGATAGGATTGTAACTTCCAATCACTATCAAGAACTCAAGGACTACTGTCAATCTAAAGAGAAGTCATGGATTCAATAACTCCTAGCAGTATAAATTTTGTCCTCCTTATGTAACTGCCCCTTCTCTCCCACAGAATGTGGTATGCTATCCTAAAATATCTCTGTCTTCTAGTTTGCCTCACTAGATTAAAACAAACAAACAAACAACAAAAACGCAACACATAAATCTTTGACACATCTTTAAGTAGAATTTAGCTGGGAATGAAACTGAGCAATTAATCACAGAACATTCATTTTTCCAATCTTTAGAATTCTGCTCCTTTCTATCTAATTTGCCCCACTCATCCAAAGCAATACTCCCTAGGAGTTTTTCGGGTCTCATAAATATCACAGACTATGGCTCCTTTGTTCATCACCCAGCAATATGTTTAACAGATCCTGGGCAAGAAGTAATTTCTGAAATTATGAATCACCTTCTCCTTTTGTAATTGCTTTCCATTCTTATACTTAGTCTTCCTTTTCCCTTTAAATAATTTCTCTTTATGATTTATACCCTTCTGTGATTTTAAATTGCAACTGCATGTCCTTCTACCTGTCATCATGTACACAAGGCTGACAAAATTTGAGACTCATCTCTTGATTGCATCAAATTACTAATCTTTTTTTTTTAATTCTATAGTTTGTTAGTGTCCTTGCCTGTCAATGGATTATATGTGCTCTCAAAGGATCAGTGAAACTCCTTCAGGAGTTGTCTTTATTATTTTACCATCGTAGCTTCCAGAAAGGGATATGTGCTTATAAGGCAAATAAGTTCTCTAAAGTATCAGTAACAACTGTGAAACTTTGAAGAAATTATTAAGAAAACCAGTATTTTTAGAAAGAAAATACCCATACACCTATACTTATTGATACATATAAAATTGATAACAATTAATAAACCAATTAATTATTTCTGTTTCTTCCTTCAAGAGAAGCAAGTTGCAAACATATTTTTTTCTTTTTTTTGTTTCTGAAATTGCTTGAATGTTAACGGTGATAGAAATCAAAGCCACCTAAGCTTTCTCAGACAAATGTAAACTCTTACAACTATTTAACTTCTAAACAAATACCAAAAAAAACCCACAGTGAAACAAACAAACAAAGCAAAACAAAACAAACTGGAATAAAACAAAGGAACTTCTTTTCTTTTATGGTCTGATAATGGCTCTGTGTCAAAATGCATAAACAGGCCATGTCTCTGGTGTGATTAAGTTCACAAGGAAGAAAGAAAAGAAAATTACTGTATAATTTAGACCAAGTACCCACTTTACTGTGTTTCATAAATTTCACACTTTTTTAAATATTAGTGAATGCCTAGATAATCTTTAGGTTATGTCTGTTACTTCTCACCTTTTCATAGCAGTCTGTCTAGCCTGACCAAAATTGCTGTTACAGACTTCAGACACATTTGAAAATGCGGATCCCAAATAGTTGCTCAAGTTGCATTGTTTTCATCCTCAATATTTTTTGGCATTTGATCCCCCAAACTCAAAATTTTAGTTTCATAGACACTTCACTTTTCTAACTATATTTTCTCCCACAGGTAGTGCCCTGAATTTCTGTATCATAACAAATCTTCAGGTTTTCTGACATTACACACCCCAGCTGTTATTGAATAGTTAACCTCTTCAGAGGCATAGTTAGTCTCCCACTCTTAGAAAGTAAATTTGGCGTAACATCTGTTCTCTTCCCTTTCTTGCATTGTGAATTCAACTCTTCCAGTCAGCTGTCAGTTTAAATACTACTCCCCACCCTGGCCCATGATATGTTGTCTTTGTGTACAGATCTGAAAGAAAATTGTCTGCTTCAGCAGACTAGAGTTACATCCTTTGATTCTCAGAATTCCTTTGGATGTTTATGGGAATCTCATGTGTCATAAAGACTCAGGGTCAGGTCATACCATATAATCATAGGGTGAGAATGTAACAGACTAGGGAAGTACAGAATGTTATGTTAACATACATATTTTTATGATACTTATGTTATAGATTATACTACATATTGGAACAGATATACACATCACCTTTCTTCTGCCCTTACTTCTTTTCAGTCATACTGATGCAGACTGTAAAACACCCAGCAACTTCAGTGAGGGCAGATTTTCCTTTCTGTGAATCAACTTGAGCTAGAACAGGTTAAGCCTGTTCACAGCCTAGTCACAGTCATGTGACTACTGTTAAAGACTGTTAGAATAAGTTAAGACCAGTTCAGGCAAGATTAGGCAAGTCATAAGACCCCTAACTGCGAGGTCAACAGACAGTCTGTAGCCTTTACTAGTAATGGCAAAATCTTATTTAGTGGTCCATAGTTTCCTTATACAGCCACTGGCCCAGAACTAGAAATATGTTAGGATTGGCTGTAGATTGCTTCTTGAACTTAACTTCTGAAAATTGAGCTATATAAACATAAACTATTCCTGACTATGTAAAAAAAAAAATAAATATATGGGCCACATTTCAATACCTTTGCTTTCTGGAAACAGAGTTTGCCCTTTTGGCTTTGTTTTTATATTAAACAATAAGAATTTACTAGAATGGCCTGTAGATCTAAAAGTAGATATAGTGCTGAGACAAAATTATTCTATTTTATCTCTGTTGTGGATTCTTTTAAGGATAATATCCCTATCAGTGGTATGTCTATGGTCTTACTAAGCAGGGTAGTGGATGCATTTAAGAGGGAACATATGTGGAATTCCCTGGAAATAGCAGAAGAGGTGAATCCCTAAGGGCAATATGGTTGGGAAAATCAATTGTTCCACAGGACCTATGGATTAAGTTCTTTTTTTACAATATACAAGACATAAAAAGTATTACTTCATCTAGTAAACAATGTAGCTAAGAGAAACTGCCAATATATATTTTGAGATCTATTAAGGAGACTTGTATATTTGGATTAGTTACTACCATGAAGATTTAGTTTTGCACATCACCTCCTGTTAAAATTAACACAGAATCTATCAAACAGCAGCTGAGTAATCTTCACTATTATATTCTAAATAAGACTTCCAGAACTCTAAAACTAGATTACCAATATTGTATAGTATTTAAGTGATCTGATTTATAAAGACACTTTAACAGCTATCAGTAGAGCTCACAGAACTTCAGGAATGTTAACTAAGAGCAGGATTCAGCCTATTCAGATGCAACTCAATTTAATTTCATACCCTTCAGCAAATACAAATTTTCATTTTTCCATGCTCTATGTTGAAAATATTTAGATGATCTTACCTCCGAGGGTGCTAGTGGCTGCCATTCTAATAATATTCTCTATCCTTGTAATACATTAAAGGCTTAATTTGTTGTTTTGGGTTTTTCCTGTTTCTAGTATGGCTGCCATGATCTTGTTGTTTGCCTGCATGTTGGTAGCAAATACCATCTTGCTTTTCATTTGCATGGATCTACCAGCTGTCCTAAATCAGCTCAGACATTTTAGAATATAATAAAGCACACTGGATAAATTATGGAAAAACTTTCTCATATTATATATTGTCAAGTTTTGGTCAATAAGATTGATACTAAGAAAAGTAACATTGCTTCAGAGACTGCTGAAGGCTAAAACACCCTGTTTCATGTTCACTAAGGTTCCAAGTTCTCTTTCCCTTTTCCTTCATAATATTTATATCTATATACCACAGAAACCCTTCTTGGAGTGTTTGTTCTCCCTGATTGGATTCAAATGAAAAACTGCCTTTCTCTGTGGGCTGATTTCTTTTTCCTGTCTAATCAGCAGCATAGACTGAATCCTAATTACAGGTTAGAGACTTAATGAATGAACTTCAAGAATATTAATTTAATGCTTGAAACACCAACAAATAGAGTGAATGTTTTATTTGGGTCTTGCCTAACGAAGTTTCCTTTTAGTGTTATTAGAATTTAAGGTTTAAAATAAGAACATGTTGAAAAACATTTAATCTTCAATGAAAGTGTCATAGTTAGAGGGGCCGGGACCAGTTTATCGTTATGTGGTTAGAAGCAAAACTGTGTATTCTATACTCTCT
>JANHFX010004624.1:42657-52769 GCA_027560015.1 Chloroceryle amazona
CTGACTGGAAAAGGGGAAACATAATCCCCATATTCAAAAAGGGAAAGAAGGATGAACCAGGGAACTATAGGCCAGTCAGTCTCACCTCTGTGCCTGGTAATATCATGGAGCAAATCCTCCTGGAGGCACTGCTGAGACAGAAGAATAACAAAGAGGTGATCGTGTACAATCAACATGTCTTCACCACTGGCAAATTGTGCCTGAAAAACCTGGTGGCCTTCTGTGAGAAGGTCACAACATCAGTAGACAAAGGAACAACCGATGTCATTTACCCAGATGTGAGCAAAGCCTTTGACACTGTCCCGCGTGACATCCTGGTCTTCAAGCTGATAAAATCTGGGTTTGATGGAAGGACAATTCAGTGGATAAAGAACTGGTTTGATGGCCGCACCCATAGAGTGTCTGTCAATGGGTCTGTGTCCAAATGGAGACCAGTGACAAGTGGAGTCCCTCAAGTATCAGTACCGGTCTTGTTTAACATCTTCATCAGTGACATGGACAGTGGCATTGACTGCACCCTCAGCAAGTTTGCTGATGGCACCAAGCTGTGAGGGGCGGCTGACACGCTGGAGGGAAGGGATCCATCCAGAGGGACCTGGACAGGTTGGAGAGGTGGGCCTATGCCAGCCTCAAGAAGTTCAACAAGACCAAGTGCAAGCTCCTCCACCTGGGTCGGGTCAATCCCAAGCACCAGTATAGGCTGGGAAGGGACTGGCTCAACAGCAGCCCTGAGGAAAAGGACTTAGGGGTACTGGTGGATGAGAAACTCAACATGAGCTATCAGTGTGCATGTGCAGACCAGAAAGCCAATCGTATCCTGGGCTGCATCAAGAGAAGTGTGACCAGCAGGTAAGGGGATGTGATCCTCCCTCTCTACACCACTCGCATGAGACCCCACCTGGAGTACTGCGTCCAGTTCTGGAGCCTCTATTACAAGAAAAATATGGAACATCTCCAGAGAAGGGCCACGAGGATGATCAGAGGACTAGAGCACCTCTCCTATGAAGACAGACTGGGAGAGTTGGAGTTGTTCAGTCTGGAGAAAAGAAGGCTCCAGGGAGACTTTCTTATGGCCTTCCAGTATCTGGGGGGGCTTACAGGAAAGCTGGTGAGGGACTTTTTAGGATGTTGGGTAGCAGTAGGACTAGAAGGAATGGATTAAAACTAGAGATTGGTCGATTCAGATTGGATGTTAGGAAAAAGTTCTTCACCATGCGGGTGGTGAGACACTGGAACAGGTTGCCCAGGGAGGTGGTGAAAGCCCCATCCCTGGAAGTTTTTAAGGCCAAGCTGGGTGGGTCTCTGAGCAACCTGATCTAGTGGGAGATGTCCCTGCCCATGGCAGGGGGGTTTAGACCTAGATGATCTTTAAGGTCCATTCCAACCCTGACAATTCTATGATTCTATGTATTGAGTTTGTGTGGCAAGGTTTTGGTCGTGGTGGGGCTACAGGGGTGGGTTCTGTAAGAAGCTCCTAGAAGCTTCCCCCGTGTCTGACTGAGCCAGTGCCAGCTGGCTCCAAGGTGGACTATCCATTGGTTAAGGCCAAGCCCATCAGTGACAGTGGTAGCACCCCTGTGAGAACATATTTAAGAAGAGGAAAATGTGCTGCTCAACAGCAATTGCAGTGAGGAGTGAGAATATGTAAGAGAAACAACTCTGCAGACACCAAAGCCAGTGAAGAAGGAGAGGGAGGAGGTACTCCAAGTGCCAGAGCACAGATCCCCTGAGGCCCATGGTGGAAATTGCAGTGAGGGAGGCTGTCCTGCAGCCCATGGAGGTTAACAGTAGAGGAGATACCCACCTGCAGCTTATGAAGGACCGCATGTCAGAGCAGGTGGATGTACCTGAAGGAAGCTGTGACTTCACAGGAAGCACAGCTTGGAGCAAGCTCCTGGACGGACTTATGAACTTATGGAGAGAGTGAAACTCATGCTGAAGCAGGTTTGATCACAGGACTCGTGTCCTCATGGAAGAGATACACATTGTAGCAGTCCATGAAGAGCTGCAGCTTGCAAGAAGGACTTACATTGGAAAAACTTGTGGAGGACTGACTGCATGCTGGATCAGGATAATAGTGTGAGTAGTCATCTCCCTGAGGAGAAAGGAGCAGTAGAAGCAACATGTCATGAAGTGACTGCAAGCCCCAGTGCCCATCTTCCTGTGCTGCCTGTTGTGGGGAAGAAGTAGAGAAAATTGGGAGTCAAGTTGAACCCAGGAAGAAGGTGGTGAAGGGAAGGTATTTTAAGATTTAGCTTTTATTTCTCATTATCCTACTCTGATTAGATTGCTAGTAAATTAAATTAATTTCCCTGAGTTAAATCTGGTTTGCCCATGATGGTAATTGGTGAGTGATGTCCCTCTCTGTCCTTACCTTGACACACATGTTCTTCATTGTATTTTCTCTCCTTTGTCCAGTTGAAGAGGTGATAGAGTGGCTTTGATGGGCACCTGGCATCCAGCCAGGGTCAATCCACCACATATAAATAACTGTCCCATACAAACTACAATAATTTTGTGTTTGTGGGTTTTTTAGGTTTTTGTGGTGGGTTTTTTGTTTGTTAGGTTGGTTTTTATTATTATTTTTAGAGAGAGGTTTTATTGTAACTTGAAAGATCTTTTATCAAGGGAAGATCATTTGTCCAGCATAATAACCTGGAATCTGTTCTTAAACACAAATCTGTTCCAGTTGGCTCTGGACAATAAGCTTCTCCAGCTGTTCTCCTTAGGATAATTGGGCAATTAGCCTTTGTCCCTCAGACTAATTACGAGCTCAGCCTACCTGGCTGTTTCTCAAAGAAACCTAAAGAAGCATAGGCAGAGAAAATAGGAAAATGCAGCCTTCCGTAATTATCATGTACATAAAATTTACAGGGTTACCCTCTCACTACCCATTTATAGTGAAGGCACAAGCCAGAGGACTTAACCAGAGGTATCCACTGGGTGGTTAACAACAATTACCTCATTAGATGTAACTTTGTGCCATATGCAAATGCTAGTAGCTCTTCATACTGCTCCAAGTCTGGGCAGAAACAGCTGATATGTAGAGACCTCCAGTTGCAATGCATGTGAGCGTATATTTGGGGGTAGTGAAGTGATTTTAGAGTATTAAAATGTCTGATAATAGGGGATAAATTGGGGGGCAGGAGGAAATCAGAGGAGGTTATATTCCCTCACAGATGCATGTGCATCATTCCTTGGGCGGCTGAGACAAGCTGCTATTATTGCTGAACTAAAACAAAAGTCCTGCCTAAAGATTCCTGACTTTTCCCCTTTCAATTCTTCCCACCCAGCAATCATTTGGCAGAAAATGTTAACTATATATACAAATATTTTATTTAGTATCACTTGCTTTTAAAGTACAGTGCATGTAGCTCCCCAGTATAGAGTCTTTTGGAATATCACAATAAAACTTAGTTAATATTACAGAGATTTGTTTGGGGAAATTGTCCACAGCATATATCAAGAAATAATAATAAATAGGTTGGCTAACCTTTAGAAAATTTGAGTTACTTCATGTTTTCCTTCCCACATTGACAACATGGAGCTTCTATTTTATATGTGCCTGCATTCTACATATGCCATGGAAAAGTGAGGCAATTCAGCTTAAAGTTTTCTGAACCAAAGGACTTTTTTTTTTTGTCTTTTTTTTTTTTTCCTTTTAATTCTGTGCTTCAGATCTTTAAAATGCTCCACTGCACAGCAGTGATTCAATAACATCATAAACCCCTGCAGAGTATGGCAAGTTGCATGCTTCAACAAGTAGGACAGAGGAGAGGAGCTTGCTTGGAGACTACTGGAGAATTCACCAAGTGGCTAAAGACAGAGTTCAGTAACCCTCGAGCTCCTTGATGAATGCATTGCAGAAACTGATGAGGTTTTCTATAAATTTTATAGACTGCTGAAGTGAGAATTGAGAGAAGGGGTCAGCTTTTCTAATGTTCTTCATGCTGTTTTGCCACTGAGATTGCATTCAATTACTTGGTTTGCTCATTGTAAACCAGTGGGCTGAAACACGGGTGAGGTCATGGTTTGTAACAGTGTATGGATCAATGTTTGCCATTTAGAAACTAGGCAAATTGGGTTAAAAGTTGCTACAAAGTGTGTGTCTAAGGAAAACAGATGGTATATTTTTCTGTTTTTCTTCTGCTATAATATAGTGGATATTTTTGTTGGTTGGGCTTTGTTTTTTTGGAAGTCATGCAATAGAAGTGGAGCTGAATATTAATATATAATACCTCTGGTTAGCATAGATACAATTAATAGCTAGGTAATGGAGCTGTATAACTGGAATAACTAAACATTAAGTTGACATAACACACTGCATATAAACTTCTTTGGTTTTTGTCCTGCTAATTCAGTTTAGCTTTTGCTTAATCAAGACATGCTCAGATCCAGGTTGTCATTTTATAGCCTCATTGAATTGCCACATTAGTCAGTCCAGTGGGATCAGTGTGTGTTGAGACCATAGGTCTCAAAGAACACAATGAGGTTTCATGTCAGTAGGCATATTCTTTAAGTGTGAATTCTCTGTCTCCAAGAGCTTGGATGTTGCCACTGAGTTTGCAAAGTTACACAACTCTTGAAGTCACTGCTGGAGCTCCCTCAGGCCTGTGCTTGCATAGTTTTATTATTATTATAATTGCATTGAATTCTAAAGAGATGATCTATCTCACCCCTGAGATACACAGATTAAAACAAAAATAAGCAAACAGTGCACACATTTCTTTGCCTATGTTTTACTATGGTGTCTGGACTACTCTGCTAAGAGCTGTAGTTATGTTTTCTTGCCTAATTGGGTTTATCAGTCTTGTGGCATACTTTCTCACTTCTGAAGAGTTTCTGCCTCAGCTCATATAATTCCATTTCCATTATTCCAAGTCCACTTAATAAAGATGGAGAAAACCCATTCTGTAGGGTTTCCTAAAATAGAAGAAACACTAATTTTGCAACACTACAGATCACCATCATAAATGCTGACTTTCTATTCAGGTGGCAACATTAAAAGCAAAGAACAAAGAAGAAACCAAGCATTAAAAATAAATAATTAAAAACCCCCACACCAACAAAAAAAACCCCACCACACAACCCTCTTCATGTTAATTTTATTATATTCAGTAATTAGATAACTTTTATATAGGCATTGTAATGTGAGCTGATTTACTATGTCCAGAATACTGATTTAGACAACCTAGAATCCTCTTCCAGATGACTTGAAATGTCTTTTAGTTGACCACCAGTAAATCATTGAGGATTACATGAACAGACCTCTCTACGCTATTAAATTTTCCTACAGGTAGCAGTTTAGATCCTACCTGAGACAGAGATTGTTCAAACCACTTGCTTAATAGTTATATATCTGGTAATTTGCCTAATCCACTTTTGAAGCTCTTTTAGTCCCCACAGAATCCTATTGCAAGAAAGTCCACAATTAAATGATTTGTATGAAAAAGTACTGCTTCGTGTTTGTATAGAATCTTCTACCTTAAAATTGTGAGGTGTACTACAAAGTCAATCTTATCTGAACCTAACTGTGTCTGTTATACTATTCATGATATTCTACCCTTCCTCCTGTTTTCTGTGCTGAAAATGGCTTTACAATCATCACAGTAGCTGTTATTCTGAGCATTTCCCTTTTTATCCCTCTATGTGTATCTTCTTTAAGACCACATGCCTGTTAAAGGAAGTGGTGTACCAGGCATTTGCACAGGAGCAGTATGATATTTGCTATTTCTCATTTCCTTTTTTAATATCTTTTTATAATCTGTTTGTCATTTTGATTGCCATGGAACAGTGAGCTGGTGTTCTCAGAGGTCTGACAAGAGCATAACTGAGAATATACCAATGTGTAGATCTCCTTGAAATAAATGTATGCAAGTACATCTCTTAACAATTATTTTTTCTGCTCATTTTGCCACTCAATATCATGACATTCTTCTGAAAATATTCAGTCCACTTTAGACTTGACTATCCTGAATAATATCGTATCCATTGTAAGATATGTGATCATTCTAATTACTCCTTTTTCCAGGTCATTTATCAACATATTGACCTGTGCAGACTCCCCAAACCCTCATAGCTAGTAGCTAACACAGTGTTGTAGGCTCTTTGTTACTTTTATGACAAGGGAGCTACATCTGGCGACCAAAATCTGTGATAGAAAAGCTTGCTTATTATTCACAGAAAGCCTTCCATTTACTGCTCTAAATATAATCCTCTAAAGTATTCAGATATGTTGTTAGTAACCTGGACCTCTATGGTATTTCAAAGTGTCTAGGGAAACAGGATTATTAAAATTGCACATAAATATATTTAAATTATATATGTTGTGAATATCATTCATAGCATGTGATTATTGTATGCCTCTGAGAAGAAGAGTCTCTCTTACTATAAGAAAGGAAAAAATGTCTTGTTTTATGTAAAAATTTGCTGTAAATTTCTCCAAGCTACCTTGAAACTTCCACTGGTTTAATCATTCTAATTTCAGTTACTTGATTTTGATTCAGTTATTTCCAGGTCAGGCTTCTGAATGCAAGATCAAAAGCAGTTATTTTGTTGATATAACTAACAATATCACAATTCATGTCTAAATAGTGCTCCCAAAACAAGGTGAACTATCTATTCATAATTATTTATGCAATTGTGGGTGCATAAAGAAGAGTGTGTCCAGCAGTTTGAGGGAGGTCCTTCTCCCCCTCTAATATAGTGAGACCACATCTGGAGTATTGTGTCCAGTTCAGGAGAGACAAGGAAGTACTAGAGAGAGTCCAATGGAGAGCTACAAGGATAATTAGGGGACTGGAACATCTCTCTGCTGAGGAAAGGCTGAGAGACCTGGGGCTGTTTAGTCTGGAGAAGAAAAGACTGAGAGGGGATGTTATTAATGTTTACAAATATCTGAAGGGTGGGACAGTCTCTTTTCAGTGGTGTCCTGTGATAGGATGAGAGGCAATGGACACAAACTGGACCACAGAAAGTTCCACCTCAGCGTGAGGAAAAACTTCTTTACTGTGAGGGTGACAAATCACTGGAACAGGCTGCCCAGGGAGGTTTTGGAGTCTCCTTCACTGGAGACTTTCAAAACTTGTCAGGATATGTTCCTGTGTGGCCTGCCCTAGGTGATCTTGCTTTGGCAGGGGATTGAACTTCACGATGTCCAGAGATCCCTTCCAAACCCTACATTCTATGATATTGTGATTCTATGATTAATTTTGCTCCTGGAGCTTCTCAGTAAGATTCTCAAATACATTATTTTTATTCAATTCTATTTTTTTTAATCAGTAGCAGTACTGTGAAAATCCAGAAGAACTTTTTCAACCAAAGTGGCATTAAACTCAAAATTAATTGTTTTGCTCCTGGAACATTTAGTAAATACAAAGATCTGCAATTTGGATACTGTCCTAATAACAAGGGAGATGATTATATATTAATTCCAATTCTGTTTTGTGAAAGTTGTCAACAACATCAGGCTATTCAGGACCTAGAATAAAAATGTCTCCCTTTTAGGAAAATTTTAACTAATCCGTATCAGGTACTCTGAAGTTTGCCTTCTCTTTACTTCTTGGAAACAAGCCATTAAGTTCAACAGATATTCGTAAATGACTGAACTTGGAGATGCTTTTTAAGGTAATAAGTTGTTTAATTACCTAAATTGTTCTAATACTTATTTCAGAGTCTAATCATATTCAGAGATGCACAGTAGAGAAACATATTTCCTTGATAATTTATGTATAAAAGTGTTCTTTGCAAATTAAAATATTGCACAGAATGACAGTTATATGGATTTCCATTTTATCTGTGAAATTGGTGAAAATCAGGATTTACTTCATCGGAACCCATGGAGCTAGATTAGATTGCTACGATACATTGTTACATGAAGGAAAAAAAAAAAAACGAAACCAAAAGAGTGAAAATGTTCTTTTCATATTGTCCCAAATTTTGTTTTACATTAAAATATTGCAACCCCATTAATTCTAACAGGATTGTAGAAGGGTTATTCATAGAGGAAATTTATCCAGTTTATCAATGGTCCATTTAGGATAAATGTTTTTAAAATGCTGATATCTTTATGCAGTCCTCCATTGTAATCACAATAATGTGTGATGCTATTTTACCTCCTTCAAAGTTAATTTTTTGTCATCATTTACAGTTACAGCAGTACATTGTATTCTTGTAAATATGAATACCTCTACCTTAACAGCTGTGCAGCACAAATCTCCAGGGAGTGCATTTCTGGTAGCATGCCAAACTGCAGCACTCTGACTGTTCTGAGATGGGAGCAAAAGTATGCAGATCATAAATTACCATTTGTCAAAGCAATTGAGGAATATCGATGGAGATTATAAAAAAAAAAAAAAAAAAGAAACATTTCTCTAAAAATAATGCATCTGTCAGTTTGCTTTGTGCTCCCTTTTCCTTTTCTCTGTTTTGTTTTTGTGGTGTTTCTTTTAGGGTGTTTTGCTTACAGGAGAAATCAAGCATGGAAAAGATGGTTACAATCTGATAAAATTCTTGTTAAACTGAGGAGACATTTATAGCTTAAGCCATTATCTCTTGGCATTTGAACTTTCTCATTCTGAAACCACCTCTTGGCAGCAATGTTTATTATTAAGACAATCGAGATTGATATTAAAAATTTCTGATTTCTGATACTGGCATTTTGGACTATTCTTAAGAAGATAACAGAGAAATTACCTGATATTCTGGGGGGGCTATGGGTAGATACTTCAAATGGGGAGGAAGATAAGTACTATCAAAATGTAGTAGGAAGAAAAATTACATGCTGAACAAAAGAAGGCATTTACAGGCTAAGAAACACATATCACATAATAGAAAAGGAAAAGATAGTAGACTTTTTGATCTGAAAAGCTATATGAGATAAAAGGATTAAAAATTTACAGATTTCTTAGTAAACATTTGACAAAAATGTCAGCATAATGCAGTTCTGAAACATGAAAGAAAGATTACTAAATCCTACATTTTCTCAGAATGCTACCATGAAAATGTAATTCATGTGGTGCCACTTACTGTGTTGATTATTTACTTTAGTCTTAATTTAAAGATTAGTTTATAGAACTATTGTAAATATGGCTATAAATTGTCTTCTGGACAGCCAAGGATCAAGTTCAGTAAATTAAATATTGTTGGTGTTCAGGAAAGGGATTAGAGAGCATTACAAACTCTTGCCCATATTCAGTAAAACAACAAACCATTGATGACCTTTCCCAAGTAATTTTTTGTTGCTTACTTTGGGCTTTGCAATATGGCAGAGAGGCAGTTTCTGTCTGACAATATCTTTTTTGCCTTAGCTTGACTGGTTTAAATATTTTTAAAAGTAGTTTTTGCACATGTTTTACAGAGGATTATCATTTTCTAGCTATAATCTTCATTTTATGTGCGATAGTTGATAATATATATTAGGAATGCTTATCTGGTTTTAGTTATTGATTAAATAAGATTTTTGGAATGAATAGATACCTTACAGTCTCCATTGTATATTTCGAGATGTCCAAGGTTATAAAGATTACTTAGGTCATTCACCAGCATTCAAGTTTCTTTCTATTTCACTGCTGTGACAAAGGCAGTTGTACGAAGAGGAACAGCCATGTGAGACCACTGCCTAGATTTGAGTGCAAGGTGATATCAGTACCAGATCGTATGGCCTTTTTCTTTTTTTTTAATTAGGGTAAGCACTTTTGTTTATCATAAAAGTAGCTGTTCTTTTCACACTTGTTATTTGATAGATTCTTCTGTCAAGACAGTCTTCAAGTCTTCCACTGACTACAAAGTTTTTGAATAACATGGTGTGAAAAACAGAAACCACAATGAGCGCTTTTCTTACTATGATACTTTTCTATATGCCCTGCTAACCAAACCTGTTAAATTCTGTGGTTGGTTGTTTGTTAATAAAAAAGAGCACCAAAAAGAGAGGCTGTCTTTCCCTGTTACCTCACATCCAAGAATCAGAGATCTGTTCTTAAATATTAAAAGTCAGGGCAAGAGAGACAGAAGAAGGATTTTAATTAATACTTGGATGTGAAGACTTGGAACAGTGGAGCATGTGAGGGAATTGATGCAGATGAGCTCCAGAAAGGGAAAAAGGAGAAATCTGG
>JANHFX010004624.1:52869-78890 GCA_027560015.1 Chloroceryle amazona
GTGAAGACTTGGAACAGTGGAGCATGTGAGGGAATTGATGCAGATGAGCTCCAGAAAGGGAAAAAGGAGAAATCTGGAGGGAAACAGAAGTGGAATTTGGAATGGGGAGGAGACTATAATTTAGCTATAAGTGGAAGAGGGATCATGAGGAGAACAGATTCAGGTAAGAAATGACGTTGAACAATTTTGAGGAATAATATTGTAGGAAGCTGTAGATAGGCTATCATTTGTAGTCTTAAAAAAAGATTGGGTGCTAGTATGTAAAACATTCTCTGACCCATGGGCAAGAGCACTACCTAATATATGTGACCAATGTGATGCTTTTTTTCCTTGTGATCTCAGTTTAAAGTTTACAAATTCATCTGGAAATGTCAGAAGACCTCTTGAATATCATGTCATTCACAATCTGGATGTTGGAAATTATAGAATTCGATGTTTTAAGTAAAAGGTTTTATTAGGATATTCTACTATTTCCACTTTAATTTAAAACAATATACAGCTATAAACAAAGATCAGTATCACAGAAGCAATCAATATATACAAGATCACTTCTTGAAATGCAATTATGGTAGATTAGAGAATTTCAACTAGATAACTTTCTTGTAGATAGCTAAAATCAATACAAACAAGAGACAAATAGAAACTTTAATATCCAGTTTGACATCCATAGTTAGAAAAATACTTATGCAAATGCTTAAGTAAGCACATGTTTCACCGATTTTCAATTACAGAAAAAATAAAATAGCCCAGGGATAACCTTAGAAAACAATATGCAATTAAATCCATTGGTATTTTTGGTCTTCTAAATGTAGTGTTGTAAGTGCAACACACCTCCTTGATTACCAAATTTTATACACAGTAGGGCTATATTCTAAGGTAGATTTAAAACGGACAGAATGGCCAGGCCCAGAGAGGGGTGATCACCTGTACCAAGTGTTGGAGGCCTGTAACTAGCAGTGTACCCCAGGGGTCTGTGACGAGGTAGAGTGTCCCTGCAGCAAGTTTACTGATGACACCGAAGTGGGATTAGTGCATGACATACTAGAGGGTTGTGCTGCCATCCAGAGGGACCTTGACAGACTGAGAAAAGGAACCTCATGAAGGTCAACAAGGAGATGTGCAGAGTTCTGCACCTGGGAAGGAAAAACACTGTACACCAATGTATACAGTATATAAAAATCCCTGGGGGTCCCGATGGGCACCACATTGAAATGAGACACTGATGTGCCCCTCCTGTAAAGAAGGCTAATAGTATTAGTTCCCTTCAAGCCTCAACCATCCCGTGATTCTGTGAATTTGACCTGTTTCAGAGAAGAAGTGATGAACTAATGTTAAAGAAACATAGATGGGAAGCAACATTTCTGTGCAGTAGAATTTATCAGATAATCTGATTTAGAAAACAATATATTGTTTGAGGATAGAAAGGAAGACTGAAAACTGCAGTTTTTTTGTAGTGTTGTTGTATTGTAGTGTTGCAGTAGTATTGTAGTGTTGCAGTTTGTATTGTAATGTTGACTTTTTTTGATCTTAAAATGTAGAGACAACAGCTCAATCAAACTCTAATACCTTGGCTTCCAGATATACTTTCCAAATAGCTTATATTACTGTTTTGTAGAACATTAGCTCTGCATTTAAAAGAAGCCTGCAGATGTAAATAAATCTAATTGGGAATCATAATGGTAGAGGACTTCAGTGCTAGTTTTTTCACCCTAAGACATATGTCCAAGTTTTCTGATTGAAGTAGACTCAGACTAGATAGAAAGGATTAAAGTAACTGTTATTGCCTTGCTTACAAGATCCACAAACCCCTATTTGCGATTAAAAAAATCATATATCATATTAATATTTCATATCTGTAGCAGTCTACTGCATTCAAATTTGTTCAAGAGTATGAGTCTATATTTCCCAGTACATACTTGCATTTTACAAACAGACACTAATAAAGGAAAATTATACACATAGTTCTGAAATGTTTGTATAATACTTACTCTTTGGTTCATTAAAATGTTAAATGCAGATACAGTAAGGAAACATAATTTTTATTTATTGAAATAATAAGTACAGAAAGCAAGTTATTGTGGTTGAAGCAGGAGCATAGAATTTGAGAACTCATTTGTAAGCCTCGTACTGTTTTCCCCTCAATATGTTTTCTTAGAAAGTCCTGCATTTGGACTCGGGAAGTCTGGATCAGAGCCACCACTTTTGAATGTCCCAGGAATATCTGCATTCTTCACACTTTCTTAGCAATTCACAGAGCAAGTCTGCTTTCAGCTTCCGTGAAACAGTTTTTGTCTGTTATGGGAGAGTGAATCAAAATATCATGCTTTGTGTATGTGCAACACCTCAATATTCCAGCACACATTACTAATCCTTGAGTAATACTGTGAAATAGAGAAGGGACGCAGAAATGCAGAGATCCTGATTCTTAAAGAGATGCCCATGGTGCAGCACAGAGGGCCATTACAAACTATTACTTGCATCACCATCCCTCTCTCACCCTCAGAAGTCATTACGTAGTGGCTCAACTATAATTATCAAGTAACCTTGCCACTAGAAGCTTTTACTTCTCTCAAAAAGCAAAAGCTAGAATCTATGCACTTTATCTGTTCCGTGTACATCTTTAATGGAGAAATTACAGCAAGTTATTGAGCAGTGCATTGTCCAGTGCCCGACACTCCCATAAGTACTCTCTCTTGCCAACAATGCCAGCCTTTGTGTAACAGGGATCAGTAAACAGTATTTAAATGTGTCCCATCCCTCTGGAGTAAGTAGGGAGAATTTGGGCATATGTAATGAAGCTGTTATTTTCAGTCTGTGGTTGCATGACATGTAAAGATCAATGGAATATGATGGATCACCATACAAAGTAGATGAAATGGATGACCAAGTGAAATAACTTTCACTACATATGGATATATGGAACTTTCATTATATAGGGATATATAAAACATTTACTTTCATTATATAGGTATATACAAAACAATAAAATCACAGAAAGATATAATAGCATCTTTCTCTACGAGCATCATCCCAAATATTTATATTTTTTTTATCTTACACAACAAAATTAAGAACAAATATTTTCTATATGAAATAGAAAGAAAATTATACCAATTTCAGTGGCATTTCAGAAAAGCTTAATGGAAAAAAAATAGGAACACAACACTTATAATGTAGTATATATAATTAAAATTGCTGAGCAGAATGACTTCATACTAATTTGAAAAATAAATAGATGTTTATTTCTATGCTACTGTTCCAGCTGCTTTAAACAATTTGTGATAATGGATTATTAATTACCCTGCTCTTGCATGTCAGTTGACATGAAGGAAATATTTACATTTATAAATAATTTGTGTCTGAAAGTGGTTATGCAAAACTCAGTTCTTTAGAACTGGAAATCCCAGTCACCTAATGCACATAATAAAAAAGAGAATTACAGATAGGCAGATCTTCACTAAGATGTAGACTGCAGTTCACCTTTATTATATTATAAATCAACAATCTCTTCTCACGCTGAAGAAAAGTTTTTATCACCGTGTAGCTTTAAGTATTTCCTTCACTCAAGAGGCTGTTCCATTAACCTATTGTTTTGAATTTGGAGCAAAATAAACTGAAAGAAAATGAGACCCTGTTTCATGTTCTCACAGGGCACTGATTGCTTCTGCCATAATCCACCACCTGTTTCCAACGTTCTAACCTAATAAAAAAAAAATAAATCTAAGATGTTGAATCTGCCCACATATTCTCTACTTTACACTCAAAAGAGACTAATTTATTATTACCAAAACTTTTTTGGAGAGGCAGGGAGGAGAAAAAACAGCTTGACTCAAGGATAAAAGGCACAATAATTTCTCATGAATGGCAAACTTTGCCAAAAGTATAAACTCCTGATAGCTAAGATATGAGAGATTTTAATGAGAAGCATTAGGTGACCTTAATATAAATATCACTATCACTTAGTTGCTTAAAGGAGAGCTGAAGCAATAGTGAATTGTCAGAATTCATCTGAGTCTGAAAACTAATTTCAAGTAGAGCTTGTTTGAGATTCTTTTGGGACCACTTTGCATGAACAGTTAATTTTAAGTAGTGAAAATACGTGAGTTTAGGACCCAGTTCTTCTCTCATTTACTTCAGTATTCATCCTCATGATTTTACTGGCTTCATACAGAAAAACTCTTAGTTTCAGATAGGAGGATCAGAAGGGAAAATTAAACTCCAAACTGAAACCATATGTATGGATGTTAAGCATTTACTTATACCATTTGTGAACAATATTTTTTTTATATATTAAGTTAATTCACATTATTGTGATCGTTTCAAAAAGTTCTACTGAAAAGGTGAATGGGATTTTTTTATTAGTATTAAGTATTAATATTTTGCAGTTTGAATAAATGATTTGACATGACCCTTTCTCATTCTAATAGATTATCTACTTTTTATGTTCCCCAGCTGTTTCATGTACAAGGGTTATCTGATTCTTCATCACTGTTCAGCCCTGTGGCCTCCCCCACTGCTGCAAAGTTTGGCCTCCTTACTACTCCACTATCTTTCCTTAGATGCAAATTTTCTTTCAGTGCAGGTGGTGAGTGAATAAGAAGATATGTTTTAGCTTATCAGGCCTATTTTACATTGGCTAACCTAAAACGTAAGCCAGAAGAGGAAAAATAATCATCTATACCTCAAACCTGTAGGCTTGATGTTTTTCAGATATGCAACTAAAAAAAATCCAAGAAATCATATAACGCCATCATTACTAAATCTGATAGCTCAGATTGGGTTGGAAGGGACCTCTAGAGGTCATCTAGTTCCACCCCCCTGCTGAGACCAGGAACATCTTCAGCTAGAGCAGGGTGCCCTGTATCTCATCAAGCCTCACCTTGAACGTCTCCAGGGATTTGGCCTCAACCACCTCCCTGGGCAACCTGTTCCAATGTTCCACCACCCTCATGGTAAAGATCTTTTTCCTTACATCTCATCTAAATCCACTCTTTTCTAATTTAAAACCATTGCCCCTCATCCTTTTGCTCCAGGCCTTTGTAGACAGGCCCTCTCCAGTCTTTTTATAAGCTCCTTTCAGGTACTGTTAAGTCTTCTCAAGGCTGAACAATCCCAGCTTCAGTGAATCCCAGATTCAATGACAAAATACTCTCTGCCTAAAACAAGAGATTGAAAGATGACTAAAGAAAGAAATATGTACATGCAAGCAATAATAGCTTCATTGCTATAGTCAGACTCAAATATGATAAACACCACAAAATGATCTAGCATGCCTCAGCCTTCCAGGCTGGAGGCTTGTCTTCCTCAACAAGGTGTGACTCGTGCACTGGGAACAGCACCAACAAATTTTCCTGCAGTTGAAGCTGTCTTCTGGTCTTGAGTGTATATAGGTTCCAACAATCAAAAGATTGCCAGGCATACTGTCTCTTCTCATCTTTGTTAGTGTCAGACAACCACAGTAGACCAAAGAAACCTAATGCCACGAATACATCATGCCATCAGTTATCCTTTAATGACATCCAGTATATAAAATTACAACCTTCATCCATCTTCCTATGTCTGATTACTATTGGTATTTTCACAGTGGACCAGACTTCAAGATCTTTCTGAGAGCATTGCTGTGAATCATGGGGAGATGATCTCCTCAAAACCTGTTACTTCAGAAGCTACTGTACTGATAACCAGACACATCTTGATCTGTTCAAAAAGTTTTAGTTTACTCTGTGTTTTACTGTTGCTTTATCTCTGTCACTTAATTACTTTTCAGATAGCTGCAGGTTCATAGAGATGAGCGTACATAACACCTTTAAAGAGTGGCAAGAACAAGTACAGTCTGGTTCTGATTAATTTTGCTGCAGTTCTTATAAATAGTGTCTACCCAATTGATTTGCTTGCTAGCAAGCATCTCCATACCTCGGTTCAGGGAAGCCCATTAGAGGTAATATAGTAGTACATCCTCGACAGCTTCACTCTTCAGGAACAAAAGAGTGTTTATCTGGAACAGGGAAAGAAATTGATGACAGACATCCTGAGGCAAAGGTATCTTCTGAGCTCTAAGTATGGCTCACCAATGTATATGTTCATGCCTAGTCATGAGGAGTCCCTTTCCTGAGATAATGTTGTGAACTATTCATCAGGAATCCAATGGAATTGAATGACTATTCAGCTAGTGCCTTCTGGCTCTGCATTTGCACTGACTGCTCCACTTCATTCAGTCACAAGTGGTCATGAGGTGAAACCACTCCCGGCACTGACTTCTAAACTGATTTGTGTCTTGCTGTAATTTTTTCCCCCTACATCTCAAATAAGCTCTCAAAAATTAGGGTACATATATTAATATCTATAGTAAAAGCTTCCAAATCAAGTACAGAATGATTTTATCTTGTTCTGTTCCAGAAAATGTTTCACTTCATCTAACTGACATGGGTGAAAGCAAAAGACATTTCACCAGAGCCGCAAAAGAAATTTTCATATAAACATTAAAAACATTACTTCCACTTCTGTATCTGTCTCTGTTCTTTCATTTCTCATTTTGGGACTCATGCCAAGACTGACCAAGCAGCTATCTCCAGCATCAAGAAGCAGACAGTTTAGTACGTAAATCAATATTTTTAAAGTGGAGGGGAAAAAGAAAGAAAGTTGCCTTTGGATAATCAGAAAACACAATATCATGAACAGCTGGCCAAAATAGAAATGGCTTATTACTAACTATTATGTTTTAGCTCTACACAAAACCATATTCAGTGACAGAGGCAAAAATCCAGTTCTAAATGCTTCTATAAATCAACAAAATCCCATGAATTGCTGGAATGTAAATGGGGAAACTGACATGAATTACTGTCTAACAGGGATATTGAATCCTTAAATGAACTGTAGACTCACATTTTTAATGGCAGAAAGCTTAAGCTGGGCATAATAAAAATAATTGAAATGAGGTTTTGAATATATTAATCTAGATGAGAAGTGCTTTAAAGAACAAGTGAAGCAGAAAAACAGCCAGAACGTATATGGCATTTACTTGTAGATAGAATTTGCTTCTGATATTATCAGTTACCATTAGTAGTATGTGAAAAAGTAGAAGAAAAAAAATAAAAAAACTTGTACAGAATTTTTTTTATTACATGGGAATTAAGGAAAAAACATGGAAGTACTGCATTATATTAGTGACCAGTGACAACTGCATTCTGTCACAGGCCAAATTGTTCCTTAGAGAAAGAGATGAAAGGACCAAATGACAAGGGCACTGGCAAGCCACTGGGCTTCCTGGAATATAACTACAAGGTAGGTACCTAGAAGAGGCTGCAATGCAAATGTGGAAGATCAACCTGATCTTCTGATCACAGGAAAGAATAGCAAGGACTTTCTTAGTTCAGAAGCTCTATCATTAACAGAGATCATTTCCAGAGCACTACTGTCTACAGTGGTAAAACCACTTATGCCCACACAGAAAACAGAGAAGCGATGATACTATTCAAGACCATCTAATGATCTGAATCATTGCTGAACATTGCCAAGGGGGGTTGGATTTCAGGCTTAATCTTAAATACTTAGATTCAAAAAGATGTCTTCTTACACATTCAGACATCCTTTAGATCCTTCCCTACTTCTTTTCCATAGTTTGAGTCTGTATTTTATTTTCAGAGCATCTCAGTTCTATGCAAGCTTAGTAAAGAAGCTAGCTGTTGAGAAGCCATATTATAGTAAAAGGATCCACTAAAGAGTGCTCAGAAGAGGCTTCTGTGTATATTTGTATATACATTTCTGTTTCTTAAATCTGCTCTGCCCACAAGACACTTTCAAAGGCAAGATTTCCCTTCTAAATTCATACATTTCACCTTTCATTTTGGCTCTATGAATAGCTTAACCCTCAGCTGCTCTTAGTTTCTGACCTTAGAATAGCTGGTAGCTAAATTATGAGAAAATCAGAATGTCAATATGTGTATTTCTTAGGAACATTCAAGCCAGACACATGACTTCTAATTTAAGGCCTGTATGCACTTAAAATAGAAAACTCCTCAAGCTCTGCCAGATTTGAATAAGAGATTGTTCAATTCACTTATTTCTAGTCTGACCTTAGCAAGTCAAATATTTTAAGAATATCAAGGTAGAAACAAAAACTGTAAAATTGCTCTAACCCCCCCTGTGATTCTACAGAGCTGTATTTCAGGTTTCTAGAACTTAAATCCAGAGCTTTGCTGAATGTGCATCAAGGTTATAAGAATTTGCAATGTTTACAAACAAGTGTCTACACTTAATAATATGTCCATCAGAGAAGTTATACTCAGAGTACAAACCATGAGGCAATCTCAGAAATGAGAACAAAAGTCAGGACACCTGACCCTGATGTCACCCTGATAATGTGGAAGAAAAAGCTGGGAACTGAATGGAAGTTGTCAGAGAAACTGAAGGGGTTAGGAACTAAAAACACTAGTCTGAAGCATTAATCAGCTGGGAAACAAGTGGGGTAGCTGCTTCTCCCAGGAGCAAATAAAGTGTGTCTGGTGCTCTCCTTATACTGTAGGAGCAACATAGGAAAAAAAAAAAAAAAAAAATTATATCTACTAGAACACATCTGAGCATTATTTCAGAGGTACTGGGGTTAAACCAGGATAGCAACAAAGCATAAGTGGCAAAGTTTAAAGGGAGATAGAATCTCTCCTACTGAACTAACTGGAAAAAGAGTAGATAAAGAATCTGACACACCAGGGGGCTTTTGTAAGATGTCTGCAAATCCAAAAGCTATCTGCTTTTCCCTGCTATATCAGCTGTTAAAATAAAAGATGCTACCTTTCCCTACAGAGTTTATCTTTGTAGTATTCTTGTCTGAACATGCTTGGATATGTATGTCTGAGAATTTTCTTGTAAAACCATCAGTTCTTTACAACATGTCTTAAACAATATATCCATGTATGTGTTATAGAGAATATACCCAAAGATTCTTCTTAAGTAGAAGTAACTGAGAGACAGGGCATTCAAAGAATTTTTTTTTTGTTCAAGGCTAATGTGATTTGACATCTATAACTTCACTCCTGATGTACTTTGAATATTTTTTTAAAAGTCAATAAATTTCAGAAGTTTTCGGAGTGCAAACCAAAGTACAGTTCTGAAGCTCGACGTTTTATCACTGACTGTGTACATTGTCATTTGATATCCCAAAAATAACAAGTTCTGAAGCAATGCTGGGCAGAGGGAAGGAAGATTAAACATTGATAGTAAACAACTCGGCTTAATAACCAAGTTTTCCAGTTTATATTTATATGTATGCGTCTGACCAACATTTTTAAAGCAGAGAACCATCTAGTTTCCTTCAAGTATTACCTTAGTGAGTAGCTACCTGTTTTTCTCAGTTATCAGTTGAATTATATTGTACAATATTAACATTTTAAGACTTCTAGTTTTTAGGCTATATCTCTCCCCAGCTGAGCTAGACATTCATGTGCAGATTGAAACATTTAGTTGAAAGATATGCTGAAGTGTTCTGAATTTTTATTGCAAATTTACTGTTTTGAAAAGGAATTGAAACCCAGAAATGCCAGTGGAAACCTTTTGGTACTTCTACTCTGGCAATTACAGCCATAAGCAAAGACACATACATTTGTTTCTGCCTTCAGCTGCTGCTTGAAAATCTGTTTCTGTTCTTACTCACGTATTTATAGATCTTTAGCTAAGTCTTTACTCTGTTTCCATAGTGATAACTGAAATATGTATTAACACCAAACCTCAAAGCATATTTACTGTTGGCAATGCTTCATAAATTACTTTTTTCAAGAGCAGCTTCTCAAAACATATTTGCTCAGTTCAGTTCCCCACTTGATTTGTGATACTTTTGATATAGCTCTATTTATCTAGAAGAGATATTTTTCCCTCTACAAGATTCAGTGTGTAGATATTACTTCTCTTTTTTTTTTATCTATACTATCAAATGGTCTGAAGAGATGAAGCTTCTGAATTCAGAATGTTATCTTTGAAATAAACCCAGACTTTTAAATTGGTCTTACTTTCAATTAAATTTTCCTTAAATGAAGCACCATTAATAAACAGTATAAAGTAATGCAGATAGCTTATCTGTATTCGCTATCATGAAGTTTTGAGCAAGGAACCTGTTTCTCTGGTTACCACCAGATTGTAAAAGAATCAACCACTCATAAGATGTTGCTATTTAAACAGAAAAGCTGAACTGCAGCTCATCAGGTATATTCAAAACATCACTTTCTGAAAAAATAATTATATCCCAGAACTTTCCCAAACATTCTGTTCATTTTTCCCAATACATTTATCTCAATATTATGTTAGTCTGCTCTGGGATGCCTTAATGATATGGAAAAAAGAGGAAACTCCAAATTAATTTTTATTATATTGCACCAAAATAAAGGCTTGGAGCTTCTGACGGGTGGTTTGTTGTTTTTTTTTTTTTAAATAGATTTTTGAAAGTCAAATACAATGAGACACAGAGAGAAATGCTTTCAGGAAATGTCTGAAGGAATGACTAAACAAATTTTCTTTTCATTTCTGGTAATTGCTTCTATGAAGGCACTTGAATTAGAGATTATTGGATGCAAATCTTTCACTGTTTATTTTAAACATACTCAGGGATGGATTCTGTTCTGTACTAAAGAGAACTGTCATGCATACAAATGCAAGGTAACAAGTAATGACCAAAACAAGTGTAGAAAGGGATTTGAGCCTGAATTAATGAAAATGCCTATGCAGCCCCTATTTTATGCTATTTGCAAACAAAAATATTCTTTAATCTTTAATTTGCCTGATGTGTCTGCTGTTCACTTAAAGAAAGGAGTGCTCACATTTGACAAATTGCATTCTTTATTCAGGTGTTTTGGAAATCCAATGCAATATGAAGTAACCTCTTATTAACTGCAGGTGTTTGTTGTGTACCATAATCTTCTCCTCCTTTCTTGTTCTGCACAGTCATCACCCATATGCTCACATGGCAACAATTAAAAAAGGAAAAGTTGATTCTTCAAGTGGTATCTTCTCAGATCCATATCTCCAGGTTCCAACTGCTGAGCATCTTTTTTTTATCATCCTTACCTTAAATTGCATTTTGCATTAGTTTAGCCTTTCAGGTCTCTTAGCAGTTCAAATGGTTAGGTTCGAAATTGTGTTTTTCTCTCTAGTGCTGTGTAATAGTGGAGAGTTCTGTGCAAGGAGAGTGGCCTCTGCCATGATGTCTTATGTCTTGTGCAGCTCTGGTCCCCAGTCCTCCCAGTTAGGACTAAGAAAGAAAATGTATGATGCCTTCTCTTGTTCCATGCTATCACACTAGCTGTCAGTGCTCTGAAGCTCAGAGGCTTTGGCCCCAGAGCTGCACTAATGGCACAGGTCGTTACCATTGGTCCTTGGCTGTGCTATGCTGTATGTATGCATCCATACAGTCATGTACCTTGCTGATCCTAACCCCATGCAAATAGGATGAGACCAAAATCCAGACTCTTCAAAGTGCTTTCACAATTTTAACATAGCCAGAAGAATCTGAACAAACTTGTTGCTAGTAGTTTCTTGTGTCTGTATGAGGCAGTGACAACCCACTCCTAGGTCAATAGGAGGTAGAAGTGTGAGGTAGCTGCTATTCTCCAGAGACTGCAGGAGCTATACCCAGCCCTGATGAGCTGGTCACGTGCCATGTCTGGTGTGCGCCTTGGGAGTTATTGACCTGCCTCAAGGATGCAAAAGCAACACATTGCACCCTTGCAGTCACCTTTGAGATGTACCAAAGCAAAAAGTTAAATGTTTGTTGTCTTACAAATGTTAGTGTTATCTCAGTGCTTTTCAACCGTAATTGTTCAGGGGTTCACAAAAAAGGGTATAAATGGGATTACTGAGTGAAACATGTTGCATAAGCTTGCATTTAATCACAGTTTACTTCAGTCCAACCCACCCTCTGTGACACTGTGGAGATTAAATTTTAGTACTAAAAATAGAGACTTTCATGAATTCACACACAAACAATGGCTAAGGTGCAATATGTTCCTGTACATTAGCTATTCTTTTTCAACTGCCTGTTTGTACAAACTTTTGCTTTCATTGAAAATACAAGGTAGCTTGTTATTTTCTCGTTAAGGGGTAAACTACTTCAGTTTATTTTCTGATTTCCATAGGATTGCACATTAATTGCTACCGGCCTGCAGTAACATTAGCTAGTAATTTATAGTATCATAGAATTGTAGAATTATTGTGGTTGGAAAGGACCTCTAGGATCATCAAGTCCAACCTTCATCCCAACACCTCCCTAACCACTAGATCATAGTGTGGGGCCCAGAACTGCACCCAGTACTCAAGATGAGGCTGCACCAGCATGGAATGCAGTGGAATGATCACCTCTTTTGAACAGCTGGTTATACTGTGCTTGATGCACCCCAGGATGTGGTTTGCTTCTTGGCTGTCAGGGCACACTGCTGACTCCTGTTGAGCCTGCTGTCAACCATCATTCCCAGATCCATTTCTGCAGGGCTGGTCTCCAGATATACGTCTCCCAATTTATACTTGTGTCCAGTGTTACTCTATCCCAGGTGCAGAATCCAGATTTTGAACTTGTTAAATTTCATCTCGTTCATGATTGCCCAATGCTCCAATCTATCTAGGCTTCTGCAAGGCCTCCTGTCCCTCAAGATAGTCAACCCAGTTTGGTATAGTCATTTAACTTGTTAATGGTGCATTCAACTCCTGCATACAGATTGTTGATAAATATATTGAACAGAACTGGCCCTAGAATTGAACCTCAAAGAACACTCCTGGTGACTGGTCACCATTCAGAGATAGCCCAATACACAGCAACCCTTTGAGCTCTCCCCTTCAACCAGTTTTTCACCCAGTGCATCACATTCCTGTTCATCCCACAGTTGTACAACTTGTCCAGAAGGATGCTGTGAGGGGCAGTATCAAAAGCCTTATTAAAATCCAGAAAAAACTACATTCATCACCTTCCCTTTATCCACTGGGTGGGTGACCTTATCACAGAAGGACATCAAATTAGCTAAACAGGACTTTCCATTTGTAAACCCCTGATGTTTGTATTATTACTTAGATGCCTTTCAGCAGTACCCAGTATGACCTCCATAGTTTTTCTAGCAACTAAGATTAGACTAACAGGTCTGTAGTTTCCTGGGTCTTTCCTCACACATTTCTTGCAAATAGGAATAATATTGGCTAGCTTCTAGTCAGTGAGAACCTCACCAGACTGCCAGGACCTTTTGGATATGATCAAGAGATATCCTGCCATGACATCTATGCCAGCTGGACACTCACAAGTCTATGGGTCTGGACAGGATCCACCTGAGAGTGCTGAGAAAGCTGTCAGAGGAGCTTGCCAAGCCTCTCTCCATCATTTATCAACGGTCCTGGTTAACAGGGAAGGTCCCAGATAACTGGAGGCTTGCCAAAGTGATGCCCATCTACAAGAAGGGCAGAAAGAAGGATCCAGGGAACTACAGGCCTGTCAACCTGACCTCAGTTCCAGGGAAGATTTATCTTGGGTGTGCACATTGATGACAACTAGAGGATCAAACTCAGACAGTATTGGGTTCAGGAAAGGCAGGTTTTGCTTAATGAACCGGATCTCCTTCTATGACCAGGTTACCTGCCTAGTGTATAAGGGAAAGGCTGTGGTTGTTGTCTACCTGGACTTCAGTAAGGCCTTTGACAGCATCTCCCACAGCATTCTCTTGGAGAAGTTGGCAGCTCATGTCTTGGACAAGTGTACTCTTCACTGGGTTAAAAACTGGCTGGCTGGCTGAGCACAGAGAGTGGTGGTGAATGAGCAAAACCCAGCTGGTAGCCAGTCACTAGCAGTGTTTGCCAGGGCCTCAGTTTTGGGGACAGTCTTGTTTAATGTCTTTATCAATGATCTGGATGAGGGGATCGAATGCACTGACAGCAGGTTTGCAGACGACACCAAATTGAGAGGGAGTGTCGATCTGCTTGAGAGTAGGAAGGCCCCGCAGCGATATCTGGACAGGTCAGACTGATGGGCCTGCACTTTGGTCACAACAACCTCAGTCAACATTACAGGCTTGGGGAGGAGTGGCTGAAAAGCTGCCTGGCAGAAAAGGAATTGGGGGTGTTGGTGAACAGATGGCTGAACTGAACATGAGCCAGCAGTGTGCCCATGTGGCCAAAAAGGCCAATGGCATCCTGGCCTGTATGAAAAACAGTGTGGCCAGGTCAAGATTCATCAGGTAAATAATGATCCAAGTTCAATGATTTCAAAGAGCAGTTGTAACTGATAACCAAATAGTTGACCTTTATCTAAGCAAATTATCAGGACATGTATATTTTTTCACTTACAATCCCATTTCAGTGTGTGTGCACATCTTTGTGTATCATTTATTTAAGGAACAGAAGAGTTTGTTTACTTAAATCTAAAGGAAGTAGCAAGTTAATTTCCAGATACAGGTCAGAGCAAAGATGTTGCAGAGTTGTAAGCAGTTGTTCCTATGTGCCTACTTCACCTCTGGATAAAATTTTCTATTAACATCTTTTGAAATTATTCAGGGAATCAGTAATAGCCATTATCTATTATTAAAATAGCATTCACCAATCTGTAACCAAAGACATAATCTATGTTATTTTTTGAGGAACAAGCTGAAAATATATGTCCCACTCATGACAGAAGTCCCAGCAGCAATTTCTTTCCATGATATTTGAATAAAGTATCCTAGGATGATGGAGAGTTTTATAATTAATGGCAGTTATGCTGGACATACTCTGATAAGAAATGATGGGCTTGCCATTTAAAAAATCAAATTTTATGAGCTGGAAATGAAATGCAGTCATAACAGGCCAACAGACCAAGAAGTGATATAAGCTGTAATTTTGTGATAGCATATCTTCTGCTGGCAAAGCAAAAAGCATTCCCAGAGAAGCTGAATAACGCTGTGGGATTGGTTAGGAAATGGCAAAAACACTGCATCAATTGTCAGTGGATTTAGAGTTATGCATTCCTTAATTCAAATGAAAAAAATAAAGTTTTGGCTTTCATCTTTTTGTTGTAGCTGGAGGATATATTCACCAAATTTCCCTAACAGAAAGTTTCATATAATATCTGCAGAAAAATGTTGTAAAAGGAATCAGCAAAGGCTGCTGTAGCAATCTCTGAACAGTGAACAGAACAAAAGTAATGACAAAGACATTTACAAATTTTCAGCATTTAGTTTTCAGATTTTTTTTTATATTTACTATAAAGTGACAAGTATTCTGTTTCCACATTTTCCACTGTAATGATTAAAAAAAGTTTCTTCTGATCAGAAATAAAAAGGATAATGCTATATGATTTCTCACATCCAATGTGCTTCATGAAAATAAAACAAAAAAAAATAAATAAATCAGGGCTGTTTGGCATCATGACACGTTACAAGAAAGAACATGAGGTGATGCATACAAGAACAAATTTGTTCCTTGATGTTTGCAACCTAAATGTTATGAAATGCAGCATTTTTGTTTCAACTGGAGTGGAACATTAAAAATGTCCTTCTCCAAGGTCAATACATTTTGAATCTGTCAACAGAGTTGTTATGAAGATGAATGTTTTCACCTTACAAAAAAAATTCACAAAGATAGAAATAACACCACAAAAAGGTGAGCTCAAAAAGGCCCAGATCTTCTCACTAAGTGCTCTTTTCAGCACTATTACTCTGCTGCTTTTTGAGTGCTGTTTGTAATTTGAAATTCAGAGGCTTCTAGAAAGGTATTAAAACCATCCCGGTTGCTTTAAAATCAGTTATTTATTCCCAGGTCTTTGCAGAAAAGTAGCATGAATTCTGAACACACAGGTTCTGCCATACTCCCTCATTTTTCCTGCTCTTTTCAATAAATGTGCTGTGCTGAGTAAAGCACTAGAGAACTGAAAAGTTTAAGTTGGCATGCCTAAAGTGGGTTTAAAAGTAAGTTTTCTAAATGTATTTATACTTTCAGTTGGGAATACTTGCCTTACTCCTACCAACCTGTTATAATCCATTTCTTCATATCTGTGTTTTGAAACCAAAACATCACAGTCTTAAATTTTCTTACTTTTTGTGCATGTTTTTTAGGCACAGTACAAATTTGGGGCAAAATATCTATCTTTCTACTTCATAAAACATAGTGTACAAACCTTCAAAGAAAATTATCAGTAATGAAAATAAAAAATAATATTTTAAACAAATTAAAAAATCTTTCTCTTAAAAGGAGATATTTCCCTGCAAGCATAAGATCATTTTGTTCATACTGCAGGCAATAGAGTTGGAGCTAGGAAATCTCAAGTCTTTTTCTGATCACTGAAAGACTTGGCACTATCAGGACATACCAGGAAAATTACATGTCATGTTCTGATAATCCTCTGAGTTATATCCTATCATAACAATGAAGAATGGGAAAATTATATCCTATAAATGATTTGTATTATAAATATGGATTTCCATTCCATTCATTAAATATACAGACAGAAGGCAATATAATTTTAATATTTTAATATTGTTCAAAAATGTTTCAGGAACAGAAGCAAATAGAGTTTACTGAGTATGTACTAAACTTCTGGAACATGTTGCAAATTTTGCTGTACAGTAGATCCGTTTAGGCAAGTAGTGGTTAGAGATTCATATGCTTCCTAAAAGCTCAACTAGCTTTTAAGATAGCGAAATAACTGTTTAAAATATACTTCTGTTATACACATGACAGAAAATACATGTAGTCAAATGTGCTTGTTTGTAGAAAGCTAAAAATTACAAGAAGCTTAAAAAATTTTAAAAGAAAAAATAGAGTATCCACTGATGTGAACACTTGCTAGTTGTTGCATTCAGGCATTTCTAGTACAGACATGTAAATGCACTCTTACATCAGTAAGCTGCATATTAGTTTGCCAAATGTGCTGAGTGCTTAACATGCCACTACTATATCCACAATTTATGCATGGTCTTAGGACAGCGATACTGGGAAAAAAAAAAAAAACAAACCAAACCAAAACAGTTATCCAAGGCATGAATTCATATGCTTTTTTTATTAGGAAGTACTTTAATGCAACAGAGAGCTCAGACACTTCCCTTCACTCCCTTAGTACTGGCAGGTGCAAAGTATATCACTGCAGACCATATCACAGGCTGTAATCATGTGGTGATTCAGTCTCCAACTAAATAGCATGAAGAGTGTCATGGTTTAGCCCAGCAGACACCTAAACATCACATAGCCATTCACTTGCTCCTGTGGTGCAGTGAGATGGGAGAGAGAAGAGGAAAAAAAAAATGTAAAATTCAAAAGGACCAGCTTTCCCCTTAGTTTATATACTAAGCATAACATCATATAGTATGGGATATCCATTTAGATAGTTTATATAGGGGAAGTTTATGTGGCACCAGGTCTGCTGGCAACAGATGGAGTACATCTATCTCAAAGGGGGAGCTGGCTTTAAACTAAGCTCAGATTGGGAAAGCTCACTAGAGATGTGCCTAAGGATGGTCTTCTGTCTGCTGTCCCACTCGAGATGGGAAATGGTGACAAATGCAACAACAAAAATACAGGGCTCACTAATAGGTTGCTAATGATGGAAGCAGTTGGGAATAGTCAGATACCAAGAGTGAAAACTAATCGCTTGACTCCCTCTCTGAAATGCTTATCTACCAATGCACAGAGAGTAGCTCTGTGGAAAAGGACCTTGCAGTCCTGGTTGGCAACAAGTTCTCCATGGGACAACAATGTGCCCTTGTGGCCAAGAAGACCAATGATGTCCTCAGGTGCATTAATAAGAGTGTGTCCAGCAGATCAAGGGAGGCTCTTCCCCCACTCTACCCTGCCCTAGTCAAACCTCACCTAGAACATTGCATCCAGTGCTGGGCTCCCCAGCTCAAGAGGGACGGAGGTCTACTTGAGAGAATCCAATGAAGAGCTACAAGGGTGGTTAAGGGGCTGGAACACCTGCCTTACAAGGAAAGGATGAGCGATCTGGGGCTTTTTAGTCTGCAAAGACGGAGAGGGGATCCAATTAATGTCTATAAATGCATAAGGGCTGGGGCATCAAGAAGGCAGGGACAACCTCTTTTCACTTGTGCATTGTGATAGGACAAAGGGAGCTAAAACATCAGTGTGTTATCAACATTATTCTTATTCTATATCCAAAACATAACACTGTACCTGCTACTAGGAAGAAAATTAACTCTCCCATTTGAAACCAGGACAAGTAGCAGTATAAGCAGGCTATGGAAATAGTCTGGTTATATTATTTTTTATTTTTATATTCTTTTTTATTTCAATATCAAATGAAAAGTTTTCTGAGAAAAACAGAAAGCAAAATAAATGACAAACCTAATTCATTCTCTTCCCTCAAAGATAAGATTAGCTGTACTACCTATACTCTCCACAGTTATTTGCAAAACATTCAACAGTGGAGGTCAAGAACAGGTCAGGAAGTAACCTCCTGTAAACTGTTGGTTTTGAGTAAACTCTTAAATACTTGGATTTTTTTGTTTTTGTTGGTTGTTGTTAAATAATTTTTGTGCTTTTTTCTAAGCAAACAAATGTATGATTACAAAAAGTAAGAAATAAATTTCCTCACTTGTTTAGCAGGAGTGTCTTCTGTGAGATCAACTAATAGCAGAGATTTCTGAATAATACTATACAGAAAAACTTCTACTGTGATGATCTTTCCTGCCTGCTTGAATAAATGCCAAATACAATTTTCTTTTATTCAACACATTACAACAAAGGAATAACTTGACAGCCCTGACATAAATAAATGAATGTGGTGTGTTGACCTTGACAAACAGCCAAACACCCACCCAGCTGCTTAGTATATTAAGGAGCACAGTGAATATTCTTCAAAAACCTGGCAGTACAATGTAACTACACTGAATGGACAGGAGGAATTGCCAGGCACTGTGCTCTGGAAGTGAGAAAATTCCTGCTTTGCCTGGACACTTTCAGATCCATTTTTCTTCTAATCTAAGACCTATCATCTTGTTCTGTCTTGTGACATTTGAATGACCTGCCTGCCTGCCTTCACAGCCCAAACTGTAGTATCACTTTCTATGAAGTATAATTTTACTTTTACAAGACAAGCATATTTCTACTTTACTACAAGTAAACACAATTTCTACTTCTAAGAATCTTATTTGCCTACTGTATGTACTGGTCTTGTTTCATCATGGTAAGATTTCCTTTGTTTCAGTCAAATCTTTTTGATTATTACTGGCCTTTCAAAGTTAGACTTCTCTTTGTGTAATTTTCCTCATGATCATGCGTTCCCAGAGAGCGGGCGAGCAAGCAGGCAAGCTAGCAAACCCACTATAGACCCTCCAGACTCCTCTGCTTTATACCAAATATGACATATATATGGGCTGGATACCTCGCTGGTCAGTTTGGGGTCACCTGCCCTGTCTGCTCCTCCCTGCAGGTGCAGCCTTTCACTTGCTGCACCCCCCAGTGTGTTACACAAGATCCAGCAGTGGCCTTGCTCTGCACACCAATCCCTGGTAGTAACTCTAACCATGGGCTGTTGTCCCTGCCAGCAGCAGATACTGTCTGTGGAAACAGGCTGCTGACTTCAGACAGTGCAGTGAGTTAGAAGAACTGAGCTGAAAAGTAAAATCACTGAAAATAATTAGTCCTGTTCTCACTCAAACCAGGACAAGTCTACAGGCTTATTCCTAGGCTGTAGCATTCAACCCTTCTAACTTAGACTCAGATGCTTAGGTTATAGATATTTCATTATCTAAAGCTTCCCTTGCATCCCAATTTATTAGATCAGATATGGTTGTATACCTCAAGGAAATTATTTAGCCCCTTTCTACAGTCAGCAGAGATAGACACAGAAGAGACTAATTCATTCCATCATTACTTCCTAGGGAAAGCAGGTGAGATGAATTCTTCATTTTAGACTTTCACATCTGACTTAATTACACTAAATTCCCTAGCCTGAGTAACTTTTAAGTCAGGGCAATTGAGTTTTGCCCTGGGTTTATATCCAGGCAGGGTATTTGTTATTTGTTTGAATTTTAATAGAATCATAAAAACAGGTCCAGTGAGGGTGATCTAGAGCCTCTTAAAACTAGCTGTACAACTCGCATTTCATCCTATATATATCAACATAGAGGAAATTTGCTTTCATCCACTGCAAGAAACTTTGGAACAGAGGATGGAAATCCCTTGAAGCAATTTTTTACACAAAAGTGGAACTCAGCTGAGTAGCTGATATTTTTGCACTTTGATAACTACTGATGCAACATATTTCTGTTCTATTATATATTCTGAAATGCTGCCATAGTGGAAGAATGGATAACAAGAAGAATGCTGAAGGTATACTTCTGAGCATACTACTGTGCTTAAAATTTGACATGAACATACAATACGAAAAAAAAAAAAAAAACAAATCCAGGAAAAAAAAAGACATTGATTCCCCTGGGACTTGTTTCCCTACAAAGTATGCAAGAAAAGGTACTTGCAAACCCCATAGCAATGCTAAGATTCTCAGCATTTAACTTGAGATCATTACTATGAACTGAGGAAGACTAAACCAGAAAAGGATAGTTTTAGTGTAGCCCAGTAAACATAGTATTGCTTTTGCTAATAAGAGCCTAAAGGCATTTTACTGGCCCTCTGAGGCCTCAGGAATGGGTCTTGTCAGGTTTACTTAGCCTAGACTTATTTTAGGCTTGCCCAGAGCTTGCTTGTTTTATCTGTATCATCAGTTGTCTATTGACAAGGTGGCTGTCACCCAATTATTTTTAGTTTTGTTTAGATTTGTGCAGTTGTAACATGAAATGCCTATTATTACAATAATTTTGATATATTTCTGAAAGTAATAGATGGTGATAACATGTTGTTACTCTGTTTGGAATGAACTGCTGATGACCCTAGAATAAAGATGTGGCATAGAGGAGTAAAAGCATGCAAGGCTAGCAAAGGCCTGCAAAGTACAGAGTCACAAGGACTATAATCACCAGTGGTCAGTTACTAACCCCTAAACTAATGCATCTTTGGAAGATAGGTAAAACCAGTTTTAGGGGTGACAAAGAAAACAAAGAACAAGTAGATTGAGATAAATGTAATGGGCACTATATATAGTAAATTTGGGTATAACAAGGAATTGGAGACCAGTGAAGAAAAAAGCAAGGTATAAACTGTGCCAGAACATATATTAAAAACATTCATGAGTGGATGTCAGCATGAAGAGGAAGTAGCAATCAACATCATGCTCCTCCCAGCAAAGAGGAGGAAGAAATCCCTCACTTCTAAAATCAGACTTCTTCAGATGAGGGACTTGTGACACTGATGACTTCTTATAAACCCCTCATCCAGACCAAAGACATCAACCTTCAGTCAGAGAAAGGGTGAGAATATCACAGAAAGTTTGATAGATACTGTATTGTGTTACTAGAATTTTCTGCATTCACTAGATACACTATGAATTTTAGTGTCACTGACACTGAACTAATAATAACTGTTTCTTGTACATTTATTGTATTCTAAAATATTTTAATTAGACTAATACTGAATTATCTGTTTCACTTGTAAAATGTGTTTCTTTAGCCCACATAAGCTGCACAAGATGTCATTGCAGCATTGTCACATTATTCCTTTCAAAAGTGATGGCTGATGGTGGGGCTTTGCCCTGGGTGACTTTTCCTGTTGAAATTGAAATGGCTTCACAGACTCAGTATTTCATATGGCAATCCATGGTATTAAACCGTGCACTGGATAGACAAGCTTTACATGGTCAAAACTGCCTGACCATACTCAGGCAATTCCATTTCCTGACAACTGAGTGTCATTTTTTCATTTTTTCTTGCTCTTCTGCTGACCTTTAGTCATATTCCGGCTTCTACCAAGGCCTCCTGGGTGAAGTCTAGTCAGGACTATGCTGTGACCAAGCATATCAGTATGAATGATCTCTTAATATGTATTTCCTTAGCTAGGGTTTTTTCACCACCAATAGATTCCATGAGGAAGGTATTTTTGACTTTAGAGAAGACATAAGGCCTTAGTAAATAGCCACATTAACATGTTTTTCCAATGCTTCTTGGAATTTAAAATAATTAAATGGTACAAAAGATGTGCCATTTTCACCGTAGGTCACAATGCCATTGCCATTACTAGATTACAATGTCCTACTCTGGAGTAATATTTTAGATGCAAGTAATTTGTTAGCCATTATTTTGAAGGATGATCAGTCTTTTGGTCTGCCTGATAATATTTTTTTTCATACCACATATTTATCCCTGGTTATTTCCTTTTTGCAAGATACTTTCTACTAAGTTAGTGGTTATGTTGCTCTCCTTTCTCCATGTATTTATTAATAGTGCGCTGTAATAATCTCATTTAGTGGTATATATTTGGCTTGGAATCACATTGTCACTGTTCTCTAGCTCTGGATAACTAGAGAATGTTTGGAGGGAAAGGTTATGAATTACAGCATCAATTTATGGAAATAGAACAATTATTTGCAATGGATAATGACTGAGAAAGGAAAATTATACAAAAAAAAATAAGGTATATTCTCTTTTCTCTTTTTTTAATCTAAGAACAAAATCTAATAACACTGAAGCACTTGCCCTGCCATGGTGTTCAGCCACAGAGAGTGTTGCCTGAAATTACATTTTGGAGTGATACCCTGGAGCTCTGGAGATCTGCAACAGGCCTTGATACCAATAATCCATCAAGAAAGCTGTTGTCTGTGGAACACCCTAAAAGCTAAAGTCATAAGCTCCTGAAAGAAAAGAATAACCTCTTTTTTTTTTACCTTGAAAAGCAATACATTAGCATGATTAAAATTTTGTGAGATTGAGTAACAGCCATTTCTTCTTGTCTCAGGGCAGCCTACCAATGAGACATGCCTCCCTTCTACAATGCCACAAGAAAGGTGATCTTCACATAGATAGCCAAGGAAGATTTTGGAGGTTTAGAAGCCCATCAGGCAAACATAAACTGATAAGGACATCAAATATAAACCTATCCTGTTTCAGGGATAGGAGTGCAGTAACTGTAGTCAGGACCAGGAATCTCAAAATGCCAATTTAGAATCAGACCCCCACGCAAAGTTAGAAACAATGTAATAAATTCCTGCTTTCAGGCAACACCTCACTGGAGACCAAAGGTCTACTCTTTTTCTTTAGTCTGACCTCAGCTGACCTGTTATTTCCCTTTATTACTTTTCCCTCAGAGTCTAACATGCTTCACAAGTACATTTCATGGTCTGAGTGCATGGTAACTCATTAACCCTGAATCAATCACTCTTCCCCATCCATTTTTACCTTTCCCAATACCCATGATGTCCACAGGCAAATATCTGGTGAATTTTTCCAGTATCACAGTGTGCTTGGAGAATAGTCTTTCAAAAAGTCAGCCTTTATCTGGATTCAGTGCAGGTGATATTTAGGGCACAATATATCTCCTTGAAAAATAATCAGTTACAGTTACCTTGCAGTCAATAAAGAGCAGCAGTAAAAATTTCTGAAGTGCGATCTGTTATCCTAACACAAATGTTTATAGTAGATCAGATAAATCAGACTTTAGCAGCACTTGGAAAAGATGCCCAGACTGGCTGCTCCAGATTCAAATACCCACCATCAGAGGAATGGAATCTTTTTGTCTGCAAAGATTTCTCCAAGGTGATCAATTCAGATTGAGTATTTAAAGTTCAGATGTGTCAATTTAAGCAAATGAACCTCACTGAAATGGCTTTCATATGGTGGTAGACTATCCATTGAGGTCAAACAAGATGTGGTTCCTCCATAGTGACAGGCAACAAAGTGATCCAAGGAGTAAAAGACCTCAACTGGGTGCTGACTGGAACACTGATTTTCATGTCAGTAGCTCATACTGTGGAGGTAAATTCAAAACTGGAAGAGGTTTAACTTCATTATCTCAAATATGTCTTTCCTGTCAAACCACAGAAATGAAAGTTTGGGAGCATGAAATTTACTGCAAAATCTTTTATAAAATGCAGCATTAGTTCACATACTTGCAGACATGCATGGACAATAATGTTATTGTAGATGTTCCAGATTTCATCTCTTCTATAAATTCCAGTAGTATAACCTCATTTATCTCTCTGGTTCTATTACTTAGTCATAATGATTTCTACTATTTAGTTCAAACAGTTGGCAGAAAACTACCATCTAAAATTCCGTGGTAGTCAACAAGAGCAATCAATACTTAACTGATTTTGATTATTGATTAATATTGATTATATTATTGGTTACAATAGTAGTGACAGTGGTTACTGACTGAAAAATACTACAAAGGTAGCCCATAGAGTACTAGGGCAATTCTTAATGCCAGAAGTTTTTTACATTGCCATTTTTTTCTCATTGTTTCCAGCACATCATGACATAATTTTAAAGGATCCATCACTCCAAAATTTCAGGAGATTTCACAATGTTCTAGTATATTTAGGGCTTCCTGTATAGAAGGTCATGATCTTCCAGATCTACCTAAAGAAAATGAGTTATGAAGATTCAAAAGCCTTGTGTCATACCTACTCTTAACTGGGTTACACAAGGAAAGTTTTTTCTATAAGGACTGTGTCTGTGTTTCCTACTTTTTTCTCCTTACAGCTTCCCATGTGGACCTTAAATGGGCTCTCCTATTCATAGAAGCATTATGCAGAAGTCATATAAAACAAGCTGTGTAAAGGATTAAAGAAAAAAGTATACAAGAGCAGGACTTACAAACAGGAGAGCTGAAGAGAGAGATACATAATGGGGTGATAGAGCATTAACTGAGAAAAAACAGCTGTAATTGCTTAGAAAAAGTGAGATAACCTATTTCAAGAAGGATGATAATCTATTACTGTAGAATATTCTCTCTAGATAGAATAAAGAGGTTAAAGTAAGCTTCAGGCATTACCTCCTTCTCGTGGAGAAAGAAAGGCAAGCCTCAGCAGCAAGCCAGGCCAACAGCTTCGGGATTTAGAAATATCCATATTTCTGATCACTATTTCATAATTATAAGGCACTTCAGATGGTTTATACTCAGCTATATATATGTAATAACTCTAGTCCTACTAAAGACAAAGTAATTTCCATCTATCTAGTCAAAGTTATTTATGAAGACCTGAAAACAACATCTTATCTGATTACACCTGTTCAACAAAATTCCTAAATGCATTTCTGCAACATGGTGATTATAAATTGAGTCTATGTTTGACCTGTATTTAGCCTTGTGTAGTAAGTATTTTCTGACAGGGTTTCTTCAAATACATTGCAGATAAAACTAACACTAGAGACAATGTAGGCACACTGTTGTACGAGGCAGGTGCCCTGGTGACAGAGGATACGGAGAAGGCAGAGTTTTGGATACCTTCTTTGCCTCTGTCTATACTACTGGTGACTGTCCTCAGGAGCCCCAGACCCCTGAGGCACCAGAGGAATTTAGGATAAAAGATGAGTTTTGCTTAGTTGATGAGGACATGGTTAAGGATCAGTTGAGTAATCTGAAGGTACATAAATCCATGGATCCTGATGGGATGCACCTGTGGGTGCTGAGGGAGCTGGCGGATGTCATGGCTGGACCACTCTCCATCATCTTTAGGAGGTCATGGAGAACATGAGAGGTGCCTGAGGACTGGAGGAAAGCAAATGTTACTCTAGTCTTCAAAAAGGGCAAGAAAGAAGACCCAAGTAACTACAGACCGGTCAGCCTCACCTCCATCCCTGGAAAGGTGATGGAACAACTTATTCTTTTCTCTCTCTCAAGGCATATCAAGGATAAGAGGGTCATCAGAAGCAGTCATCATGGTTTTACCAAGGGGAAGTCATGCTTGACCAACCTGATAGCCTTCTATGAAGATGTAACTGGGTGGATAGATGATGACAGTGCAGTAGATGTGGTTTATCTGGATTTCAGTAAAGAATCTGACACCATCCCCCACAGCATCCTTCTGGCTAAACTGTGAAAGTGTGGTGTGGACAATCAGGTAGTGAGGTGGGTTGTGAATTGGTTGAAGGAAAGAAGTCAGAGAGTTCTGGTCAATGGGGTAGGGTCTAGCTGGAGGCCTGTATCTAGTGGAGTCCCTCAGGGGTCAGTACTGGGACCAGTACTAT
>JANHFX010004624.1:79044-92880 GCA_027560015.1 Chloroceryle amazona
GCTGGCTCAAGCTTATGATATATATATATATCATAAGCTTGAGCCAGCAACATCCCAGACACAACTATCTGCACGTGGGCACATCTATATCCCTGTAAGAAAGGTGGGACTAGATCAGCTGGAAGGGAAAGGCTCTATGAACATCTTTCTTTCATTTTGAAATTTAGCATCCTTAGAAACCCTTTTCATTCAGTCTGCTTCTTCATCTGATAGAACAATATGAACATGATATGGTGACACTAATATGATAGAACAATCCTTCAGTCTCCCCAAGTTTTTCTATTCCCCAAACAATTCACCTCATTCTTCCAAAGATATATCTAAAGCTCACACTTGGTTGCAAGGGTTTTAGATTTTGTCCATTATGAGTTCTCAAAAGAGATTTCAAAGGGGATAAAACAAAAAAGATCAAGGTAGGATTCCTACTTCACTGTTGACTGAAGCTCCAGACATTAGCAAAATTTATTTACAGAAGTGCTGAGCTCCATGAGCTCAATTTCAGTGACCCTTTGCCTAGGGGTGAGGACAGAGCTGTTTCCCCAGACTACTGTCAACGAGGCTGAAGTTTTTCCATTCTATCTGCTATATCTTAGTCTCATACTTCTGGGAGATGTGTCAGGCTAGGGCTAATAAATCAACAAGACTTCATTAATTTCGTATTTCCTAATTGCTGTTTGAACAATCCATGCTTGGCAATAGAGTCTCTAACCAAGGTGCAAGAAATAAAAACAATGAAAAGAAAGATATCTCTTGCACACACATAATGATATTCTCATGTGTATCTCAGGCACTGTATTAAATACTAGAACAGAAAGATGGTAAGGACCAGCAGAGGCCCTTACTTCAAAGTAACACGCAGAGCTTCCAGTTTACTATCAATATTTTAATATTAAATTGGGCATAGGCTTAAGTATCTTATCAGAGGGTTCATCACTTGAATACGAAGCTCCCAATATTTTAATGCTATTGAATACACAAAAATATGCTTAGCTGTCATGGTTTTGCATTATTCCTTTTTTTTTTTTTTTCCTGATCTGTAGAAGAATTCAGATTATGGAAGTGAATAGTATAGAATACCATTATGTTTCAAGAAAGATAGTATCCATAATAGAAAGATCCAAGTTCTAATTTAACTTGACTATATTTAAATACAAAAAAAAAATCTTCAATCCACTGCATTGAATAGAAATTGTGATTCCAGCAAAGTTAAAAAATCACAAATAAATACCAATTTAGGACACTGTTGTATCTTTATCAAATGTATTGATACGAGCCACTCTTTGACTAAAGGCATACTTAAACATTCTAGTTTTGAAATAATTTTTAATTTTGTTTGAATAAGTTTCTTTGATGCATTCATCAGTATGGTAAATGAAACTATTGATATACTGTCACAGAGAGAAAATAAAATTAAGCAATCTGCTTACCATGTGCAGAAAGATTAAAGCTGTGAGAGAATTCAAAATAAAAGGATTTACAGATTGAGGGACACTTTATGTTCTGCTGCCTAAATGGGAAGAACAGATTTATTTACATAAATAAATAAATCAATCACTTTTCTGAACTTCATTTCCAAAGCCTCTAATAGCAGAGAAGCACACCCAGAACTGCCAGAATGGAATCACTAGTCACTGTGATGTAGGGGTAGAAACACTTTCCTCCACCTTGTTTTCTGTCTTTAAATGTATGTGTGTAGGCCTTCAAGCTGTAGTCTTGAGGGAACAGAATTTTCTGTTACCGTTTCTAAGAGTTCAGTGTATTTTGAAGTTTGTCAGGATTGTAATACTAATATTAAGGAGTCCCAATTCTATCGCTTCTCCTGTGTGGAGAATGAGTGTGTGGACTGACTATCTCCAAGATAACTGAAAAGTAAATTTACATCAAGAAGGGGCTTGATAAAAAAGTATATTTCACAACCTAAGTAAATTCTAAAATCTTGAGCTCTTGTTTGAATATATTAAAATATTGATAAGCCACAAAATTAAAAAAAAAAATCTCAGAAGTTCACACCAGCCTGATATTCTGAACAGTTTATGGAAAAATTAGAAAATTATTGCATACTGAACCTTTCACCAAAAGGGTGATATGGAATTCCTCTCAACATATCAAATGTGTTCTCTTGGTTTTCCAGGAGGTAACATCCTGAAAGAGAAAAAAAATAATGAGTCCCTGCCCCTATTATGCTTCCTAAATTAGTGGGCTTGAAGGAAATAAAAAACAAAACCAGAAACACATTAGAGTGGCTTCCTTTACTGTTCTCTGCTGAGACCAAATCAGACAGAATCTTGGGTTAAAATGTGTCCCATTTACTACCCTGAAACCTAACTGCAGAGTCCACTAAGGGTGTTGGTTCTTAATTGTTTACTCAGTCCCTTTTGTATTAATATTCTACAGATGTGGAAAACAGTCAGGTCCAGCCCAAATTGTCCCATTTTGACAGTGTGAATTCTTTACATGGATGAAGGGAGGGAAAAAAAGAGGTTGTTTTTGCAAGGGGAGAAATCCCAAAGCTTTGCATTTTACATGCATAAAAGGGAAAGTAATAAGCAGTTTCATGCTGTTTTAGTAAATGGTAGTAAAGCTCAGTTCGTCCAAAAAGTGGGAGCTACTCCTTCTTCACCAGTGGGTGCATCTTTTGAAACCAGGCTCATTGCCTAGGGTAGAAGGATACACAGCAAGAGCAAGCCACAGAAAATATAAGGTCAATAAACGTCTGCCAGGTGACACCATTCTGCTTTTGAATGTTGATTGCTCAGAAGGAGCTCCCCAGACAACAGCGGCTCCTTCAGCCGTTCCCTCTCACGCTTTCTCCCCCGCACCAAGAGCAGCACAAGCTGTATTCTTAGAAGTAATGAATGAACCTGAAGGATGCTCTGACAAGCCAAGCAAAATTAATTAGGTCGAGGTCTCGAGTGACTGCAGGGTGACTGTTACACTGACATTTTTAAGCAGTGTCTGTATAGCACAGCAGCCCTGCCATGCCATCCCAAAGATCAGCATTATGGGACATTTTCATCAAACCACGGAGAATAATTGTGTTTCCTTTTATAACTGCCATGGCTTCTTTCCTATATGCTTACTTCCCTCTCTTTTTCTTCTGCATTATTATTATTTTGGCTTCACAAAATGAAAGGTTTCCGAAATACTGCTGTTTTTTTTTCCTTTGTGCAACAGCTCCCTCTAATGTTCTCTTTTCCCCCTTCTAAACAACCAAACTTCAAATTATACTTAATGAAAGGGGTTCCTTTGGCCATTCTTCTGCTTCTGTGTTGTGAATACATGAATACCAAAGCTGAACCTGAATACCAAACCTGAGCACCAAAGCTGAACAAAGAATTCTGTCTAGATACTTTATATTCATCCAATGAATAGCTTGTATCAACAGTATCAAACACAATTACAATGGGATTAAAAACACCATAAATATTACTGAAACTGGCTTCCCTTGAATGGACTCCTTTGGGGCTCCTCAACGTTTCAAAGTTTTATATGTGATTTGATGATAGAGACTGACTAGCTGGATTTTTTAATTTTTTTTATTTTTTTTATTTTTTTTTGTCTTGTTCCAATAACACCCATCTCTAGGTATGTAAATATTTCAATTGACTAAATGTTGTTTGACTAGGTTCATGAATAAGGAGATGTGCTGTTCTGAACTCTCTTTGATAAGCCTGTGAATAGCAGTGTTAGATAAAAAAAACCCACACAAAAAAACAAGACCCAGGCACAAACATGCCAATTATTGGGGTCATTGAGTAATGTTGATCATACTGCAGAGTAACAGAAACGAGACAGACCATAAAAGTAGGGGAAAATTAATTTAGGAAGAATTGTAAAAGAGAGTAAGACAGACAAAACAGTGGATATGAGAAGCAACGAATAGAGAATGAATGAGCAACTGGGTCAGTAGACTTTAAAAACAAGGAGGTCACTGCCATTACTCAGGTTAGTTTCCTGCACAGTGTGCACTATAGACCTGAGGGAGGTGGATTTCTTCTCTCCAGATACAGAGCTCCCAAATACTTTGATTGTGGATATTTTCAAACAAACACCTCTGTTTAAAAAACCATGTCTGTGCACACTCAATATAATGACATCCAGTCTCCTGCTTCAGGTTGAGAAGGCTTTTCAGGAGTGTCACAAAATCCAGTTAACATTTGGCCATTCAGTATGAAGGCTGTTTCAAGGACCACTCAATAGGATCAAATAATAATAGAAGAATAATGGTCAATGTTCAAAACAACCACAGCACTTAGCAATTAATTAGAATTCTTGTTTAAAAATCTCTAAATTTTGTTGGACCTAAAGTACCAAGTCTTACAATAATTTGTTTCAATTAAGATTTAATCTTTATTGTATTTGCTTTTCAAGCATGATATCAGAAAAAGTAGCCTTAGGAAGAATTTCTCAAATTTAAAATAAACTTTAAAAAATGTAAAAAGCATATTAAATTCACTGCAAATCAGTGTTTATGAAGATTTCTGAATGGTTATTTCTTGGCTACTTTTAAGAGCCTCAATAATAAAATTTCTGACCATCGTGCACCTGTAAACATAACAGCCTCTCAAAGACGCAAAGTCTAAAAAACCAAGTATTTTTATAGATGTAATCACAGAATATTTTTGCTTTGAAGGTACCTTTAAGGATCATTTAGTCCAACCCCCAATACACACATATAGATCTCAGGTCAGTCGTAAGTACAACTGAAAACTGGAAAGTAAAACCAAAATAAAATGCGTTGAAATGCAGAAAAATTGTGTCTTTATAAGACATGAGATAAAAAAGTTCCTAATGGTGGACAGAAGTAGGTTTTTGATAGCACCCTGTCTTCTGGCGTACCCTGCTGGAACATGAAGTCTTTGGTGAGTGACTTGCTGGTCCTTCTGTGCCTCGGAACAGTAGCAAAAGAGAAGGGGATTACATTTGGCGGCACATCTGCTCTAATGCAGAGGAAGGAAATTCAGCCAAGGTTTTTGTAAGAAGGAATCTAACTTCAACAAGGAGCACGTCCGGAGTTTTTCAGTCTCTCTCAGAACTACAACATTGCCAGCTCTGCTGATGTGTGGGCATTGTACTGAGTCACTGTTTAGTGCTAGCAAGGTAAGTGGGCAACTGCCTGTACCTGGGATGAGCCTTAGTAATGAATTGGATTGTTTCTTCAACCTCTCCAAGCAAGGAATATACCTCAAAGGTACACTGGCTGAAAGCTTAGAGTTCGGTTCAAAGCCATAGAGAAAAATGCAGATATTTGTAGCCATATTAGAGCAGTGAATATAAAACTTCAGGGAAAAAAAAGATAAACATTGTTAGCTGTATTTTAGCAGTGACCATAAAAAATATCCTCTATAGATTCTGTTCTATGCAGGTCTTCCCAGGTGATATTTCTGTGTCAGCCAGGTCTCAGCTCTCACCCAGGGACAAGCACACTTCTCAATTCCTGGTTACGTCTCTGTGTTTCTCACCTGCTCAGATTCATGCTGCCAATATAACTTCAGCTCACACATATAATTACGCAGGGAACCAGTTCTTTCATTGCCTCACACTGCATCTGTCAGGTTGTGAGAGGCTGATCGCTGTGCTATGTGACCAGGACAGGAGACCCAGGTGCAGGGGAAGCCCCTCAATGCCACCTTTGTGTGCTCCATGTGATCAGCTGTATATACCTTTATATATGTGTGTGTGTATGTGCCTGTTGGGAATATATGCTCATTTTTGATGCTGTCTGGACCTGGTGGCACAGGGCTGCAGCAGCCCCACCTCTGCCAGGCTACTGGCTTCAGCAACTCCATGTCATTATTTCACAGCTTGCACCCTCAAAGCTTTAACAGAGGATCCAGTTTCCTGCTTAGGGGTGGTGAACTGTTATTTTATGGAGTGAGAGTCTGAAGATCTTCCAGCTCTCCTTTTCTGAGCAGATTTTGTTTGTATGCATTTTCACAGAACTGCCTCAACCTGTTCATTATGCACCCTAATACTATGAGTATGTATGAGTGAAATAAAACCTTTGCACTTACTTTGAAGAGAGATACATATTTTATTTTCTCTCACATTGTGATAAAAAAACACTTTACATCATTATGTGAAAATGAGACATAGGCAGGGTTAAATCCAAGATCTGAACAAGTTTACAGATAAAACTATTCATTTTGTCATTTAGTGCTTTATCTACTAGGAATAATCCTGCAGTAAGGAAAAGTTATCTATGTTGGCATTCAGCAAGAACCAGATTTTTCTTCATTTGCACTTTTTTTTAAATGACTTACACTTTTTTCCTAGACTTGCAGTGAACTTTGACACAATCTTTTTTATGAATAAGCATTTTCTTCATGGGAAAAATATGCAGCTGTTGAATTTACAACCAATTGCAGCCAGCATAAATGATAATGCAGACACATATAAGCGAGTCTCAGACCACCTAAGCAAACCAACACAACAGGTTTGGTTTCAACTCCACATTTAGAAGGGTGCACTGGTTACAGGCAACACTCTGTGAAGTACTTCAAGAAGGATTTTTAGCTAAGTTTGTGGATACCGCCAAGGTTCAAGAGAGCCTGACAATTGCAAAGAGCATGCCAGGGCTTCAGAGAAATTGTTTAAGCAGAAATTGATTAATACATTCCCTCACAAATAGACTCTCAGGAAAACAGTAATCATGAAGTAGCTCTCACTGAGATCTGATTGCAGAATGATTTCAGAACTCTCTGTGAACTGAGTCTTAGCCACGTGGGCTCACTTCCGGCAATAGTGCAGATTTCTGTGCTATTGTGGGCAAATGGTGTTGGGGGTATTTACAGTGACTAACGTTAGGCAGCTATCTCACTCTGTGTCTGCCACAGCAAGCAGGGCAGCATAGCAAGAACTAATCAGAAGGGTGAAAGTGTCCATACCACCTGCAGGTTGGAGACTTTTCTTCAGATCATTTCCAGTGTGCTCTGTAGACTGAATACCTTCTGGCAGCTGGAGCATTCCTAGACCCCATCTTTTGGACAGTCTCATCTGAAACCAAAGGCTCTCCTTTCTGCAAAAGCGTGGCAAGCAGGACTGATGAGGAAATTTATTTCAAAAGCATTCTGCTGACCCAACCTACAATGTTAATGGAGACATCAGATTAAATGACCAGAATAGGTACCTGAACATGGTTAAAAAAAAAAAAAAAAAAAAAAAGACACCATTCTGGCTCCTTGTCCCATTTGGAGGAAACTGTAGGCTGACTGTCTTAATTTAGGAACTTGAACCAAAGTTGATGTTGTTAGTATCCTTCCCTGAGCTCTCTAAGGGACCTGCTGTTCAATCAGGATGAAAATTCTTCCTGTTTTTACCTTCACTTTTTTGTAGCACATTGACTTACTCGCTGGCATCATATTCTGCAACTCCTAGATAATACTTGTCACACAAATGTGCCTAAAACATAAGCAAGGTATTATCTCTCTTTTTACACTGTAGATACATTAACACTGTCATATCTGACCATGGATACCCGTATTAGCTGTCAGCTGGAAGCTTTTCTGAAGACAGAAAAGCATACCACATCAGCTCTGGTTTAAATCTGATATCAACAAAATCCCTCTAAACTTACATTTTCTCTGAATGTAGCATCCTGCAAATCCCACTTCAGAAAACATCCAAGATGAGCTGAACAGAGGGAGGTTTTAGAGAGCTGGCTCCTACTGTTGTCAATGCTGCTGCTGAAACAAAGGTTGTGTTATTGTCTGATGGGGCTTTCTGCAGTGCAGTTCCTTTCTAGCTGCTTGATCTTAATTGTACAGGTTCCCACTGAGGTCAAATGACCAAAAATCTCTCACTTCTGGTTCTCAAACACCTTGTTTCTTTAGGCAGATAAGGAGGTCACAGGAGCATCTGTATTGTGGCTGTTTGTGCAGTTCCACATATGCTCATTGCATTGTCTACATCATGAGAAAAATAATAATTACTGCTCCTTTTAAATAAGAAGCTTTCTGCTGGCAAGCTACCCTGAGTATTTTATGAAGGTGGTAATCTGTGCACTGCTCATGAGAAGCAGACTACTACAAGGAAATGAGTAAGATAAACCAGTACACACTGAAAAGCAGTGCAAGTGATACAAAGGCACCCCTATATGCTTCACACAGGTTCATGTTTCTCCCTTCATCTCACAGCCAGCAAAAATGCTGTGGGACTACTGGGTTCAGTATCAACAAGTAGAAATGGTATCTACAACAGTGATTTGTAAAAGGAAGACATTAGTATATGAACAAGTAGCCAATAAACAATGTGCCAGTGACAACAGCATCAGAATATACAGCATTAACATTAAACGTTGTACAACCACATCCTGGGCTGACTGGCTGGATGCTAGGTGCCTGTCAAAGCCACTCTGTCACTCTTCAGCTGGACAGGGGAGAGGAAATATCACGAAAGGCTCATGGGTCAAGATGAGGACAGGGAGAGATCACTCTCAGTTACCATCATAGGCAACGTAGACTCAACTCAGGGAAATTAATTTAATTTGTTAACAATCGAATCAAAATAGGATAATGAAGGGGAGTACTCCTCACACTTTTCCCCTGCTCCAATGTGTGGTCCCTCCCACAGGAGTCAGTCCTCTGATGGGAGTCCTTCCCACAGGCTGCAGATTTTCATGACCTGCTCCAGCATAGGTCCCTTCCATGGGTTGTCGTCCTTCAGAAGCAGACCTCCAGCATGGGTCCCCCACAAGGTCACAAGTCCTGTAAGCAAACTTGCTCCAGCATGAGCTCCTCTCTCTCTCCATGAATCCACAAGTCCTGCCTCTTTTGTGTGTATCCACATGCTTTTTCATGGGGTTCTCTGTGGGCTGCATGTGGATAGCCGCTCCACCACCATTAACATTCATGAGCTGCAGGGGTGCAGCCTGCCTTACCATGGTCTTCACCATGGGCTGCAGAGGAATGAATGTCTGCTCTGCCACCAGGAACACCTCCTCTCCCTCCTTCTTCACTGACCTTGATGTCTGCGGGGTTGTTTCTCTCACATATTCTTCCTTCTCTCTCTGGATACAGTTGCCTTTGTGCGGCAACTTTCTCCCCTTCTTACATATGTTCTCACAGAGTCACTACTGTCATCACTCATGGTTTGACCTTAGCCAGTGGTAGGTCCATCTTGGAGGTGGCTCTGCACTCTATTGGATATAAGGGGAGCTCCTAGCAGCTTCTCACAGAATCCACCCCTGTATTCTCCTTCCCACCAAATACTTTCCATGAAAAAAAACTTTATAAACCAATAGTTTTGAGTGGTGTTTCAGATTGTTTCTGGATGCCTATTAACTGTGTCAGGATTGGGATATATACAGGAAAAACATGATGTCAGAATGGTTTCAAAGTAATTTTAGATGTTTGAAGAAAAACTAGCTTAACTGTCATAAGCTAGGAATTAAAAAAAAAAAGCAAGGGAAGACACCTAGTACCATATATAAATGTTTGGCTCTACCTAGAGAAATTGAACAGCAGCTGTAGCAAGAGAAATATTAGACAGATGTCTCTAGGAGCTTCCTGAACTCGAACTTGCAGTTAAGTTTGGCAGATCTAATAAAAATCAGGCATAACCAATGTGCAGCTATTTACCTTGAGAGAGTAAGAAAAGACATAATTGATTAATATAATTGTCTCATACCTCATTAGACAGCTAACCCTTGCTGTGCATTAAAGACTTTTTACCAAGCATGTTCTGGCACCACATTAGAGAATTACTTTCTAAATATAATGCAGCATATATACAAAATTAGCTTAAATTTTTATTGCTTCCCATAAACTCAGTGTTCAGTGTTTCTCCACACAACAGGGAGTCATAGGACTTTACCTCTGCCCCTCTAAATGCCTCTTCCTCCTCTAAACATGCAACTTATAAATACATCTAGAATAAAGGAAATGATGAGTTTAAAATTAAAACAGATTTTTGTCTCTTGGATAAAAGAGGACACATTCAATTTCAACACAAAATTATTTACAAAATCAAGTTGTTTTACAGTAAAAAAATTTTACCAATGTAAAGAAGTTTTGCAATAAAATTGGACTATGGACTTTTTCTGGCTTTGGAATAAGTTTTGCATAAGCTTTCGTACAGATCTGGCAAACTGATCTTTTGGCTCATGACATGGAATACAGCCATACATTAATAGGAAAGAAAGGAGTAGAACTAGGATAACAGAGCATTGCTGGCTACTACAAACAACATCATTTTTATCAACTCAACCTTTCCAAAAAGCTGCAGAAGTTAGGTTTTGCTGAGGAAAGTAAGATCGCTGACGTCAATGATGTTTTTTTTGTTGTTGTTTTTTTGTAATTTGGCAGTTAGTTCGCAATAGATGAAGCTGAGTAATCAGGAATCTTGTCTAAAATAAGAAATCATACACTTGAAATATATCTTGAACTTAATGTTTTTTAAATTTGGAATAGTTTAGGAATTTCATAATCTGCACTGTATAATAGATTTTTCTTCAACTTTAGCTGAATACTGAGCATCAAAAAATCAGTTCCTTTTGTACAGATGCAAAAATCCTCTGCTGAATTGGCATAATTAGGTTTATTCTTTCTGCATACTTTTCTTGGAAGCTTTTATTTTCAGTGAAAGAAAATACCTACAAGTGAGAAAAGGTTCCATGTTATATAGACCAGATCTGAGTTCACCCACATTCTAGCTAAGTATTTTTTTCTATATATAGTTAAGATCTGGTACATCAAGGCACTTCAGCTTTGATATTCAGATAAATACATGCCTTGTTGTTTTAAATTCAATGATATTGTAGCGAAATTCTGACTTCGCCTTATGGAAAAATAAACATATCAGATATATATGTTTCTGTGCTACTGAACATCCTAAAACAGTTTCATGAGTATTCATGAAAAGGTTTAATCTTTTTTTTTTCATCTATAGCCCTCTAAAATAACAAACACTAAATTTTAGCTCTTCCCCATGGCTCAGGACTGTGAACAAACAGCAACTTTTCAGTCTTTTGCATGAATCTACTGCAACTTCTTTTCATTTAGTAACTGTAGACAGTCTATCCTACCACAAAGGGACATGAAGATGTTTTTTGGTAAATTTAAGAAGGTGTGCAGGGAAATAAAATCTCATTATGACCAGTAAATTGCATTATTAATGCTAGATAAAATACAAGTATCTTACAGGCCAATTTGCAGAAATCAGTCCACAAGTTATGGTAGACTTCCAGTTGGTACCAGCTCCTTCACATGATTATCAGAGGGAAAACCAATAATCTAAATCTATAATTTGAAAGAACCTGTAATATTTCAGGTTATATTTATTTAACAGTAAATAATAACTTCATGCCGTTATTAGAGACAGTGGGAACAAACTGAAACAAGAGAAAATCCTTTTAGATGGTAGAAAGACCCTGTAAGAGTTCTAAGAGTGGTCAAACACTGGTCTAGGTTGTCCCAGAAGATTGTAGAGTCTCCATTTTTGTGACTGGACTCAAACCCTGACTGGACACAACCCTGAAGAACTTGTTCCAGCAGACCCTGCTCTGAGATGGAAGTGGGAGCAGGGACCTCCATAAGTGCCTTCTAGCCCCAGGATCTCTTCAAAGTTATCCACTTTAAAGAAGTGATCTCACAGAAATATTTTAAAATTAAATTGTTTAATGTGAAACTAAAATAGTTAGAAAATTAGAAAATAATTCACCAAAAAAAAAAAGAACGAGAGGTAAGAAGACTACATTTGGCTTTCTGTCAAGCTTCCTTTGGAAAAAATGTCTAATTCAATGTAACAGGAGATAAAGTGGATTAACTTAATTGTTTGGGTTTTTTGGGTGGTTCAGCACTACTGATGAAAGTGAGGAGCCTTCTGCCTCAGAAGGAGTTGAAACTCTTGACTAGAAATTTGAAGTACTTGAACTTCATATTCTTGCCTCCTACCAAATGGCATTTTTCTTTTGCAGGTAGGTAGTAGGCTTGTCTCTCAGTGATGTTTTTGCAGCTTCATTAATCAAGCAAGTCAACAGAATGGTCCTGAGGTACAATTTGCTCACACCCCCCTCAGACGGTGCCTACAGGTGGCAGACAACTAAAGCCTGGCATCCCTGGGAGACAGCTAATCAGACACATAGAGGTTATATTATCTATCGCTCTTTGTGCCAAGCTTTATCAGATCAGATGAGACCCATGAAGCTTGGAAATTTGACTCTGTTATTCATACAGGCTTCTGCTATGCAATTTAGGCATTCCTTATAGTTCTAGCTGTCACCATCTGTCACTGCAAACAGAGATAATATTTGACAAAACTCTTTATAGTTGCCATTTGGATAGTGCAGAAAATAGAAAGTGGATGTTATAACCTTCATGTGATATATTAATTAAAACACAACCATATAATTAACAGGTTTGTCTATGTATATGTACTTAGTTAAAGCATAGAATTACACTTTCTTTTGGAATAATATAACAGGGTATATTAATTAACTGGATCATTTCCACATCAGAAGTTTTGCCATATGTGTCAGTACAAGTGAGATCCAAAGGCAGTATTCAGTTTATTAAGGATCTTATTCTTCTGCTGCTTGGGAGGTATCTGCTTCCTTTTCTCTCTTCTATCAGTAAAAGTGTTTATACATTTTGATCCTCTTTTCACCTCGATTGGCTAGAGAGATGTACTTTTATCAACCACCTTCTATTGATTTCCAAGTGCTATAGGAATTGATTAATTAAATTAGTTTAATTCTTCTCAGCAATTTAAACATCAAACAAAAAAAAGCCAAAACAAAACAAGAAATTGTTAAATTTTGTGACTTTCTTTTCCTGAAGCCCTTAAGTTCTTACTAAAGTATATATTGCTTCTTCATCTTATAACCTTAGATACGGTCTAGGCAGATAATTCAGAGCTCAGTTACTACATGAGTGAGAATTACTACATGTGTTTTTTTCTAGACTCAAACCTGGATATTCAATATTTTTCTGATTTTGTTGACTATATTAGTTCTGTCACAAATACAAATATGTTTATCCTGAAAAAAAATTCTTAGAACACTTTACAAAGTCACACACATAAGGAAAATGTACTAAAATTGCCCTGCTATTTCTATTTATGAAGAAGGTATGAAAATGAGAGTCATATACATTTGTGTTTGAATGCCAGTAAAAGCACAAACACTAGTCCCCTTAAATTCCTATTTCTCATTACTGTTTATTGCATTCTTTTCTCTCGTATAGAAGAAAGTCAACCTTAAACAAGAGAGAGAACTGATACTATTTGACAGGTCTCTTCACAGGCCCTGTTTTGTGTGTCTGGAAACAGAAGGTAGCTGTTGTAGCTCTACTTCAATAAAGCCCCTCACAGCTTCCAGCTGTTATTGCTATGATCAGCCTTTCTGTGGGGAAAAAAAATGGGCTCCCTGGGTTCCCTTTCTGGTGCCAACTGTGCTCTACAGTTTAAGCTGAACCCACAGCAGCTCACACGTGTGTATAGCAGGCATGCTCATTTTTAAATCACATGCATTATATGCCTCCCACAGGGAAAAATATTTCCTGAAAATAATCCAATCAGACAGAGCAAGGAATTCCTGTGTGAGCCAAATCTCCTTATGTTATCACATAAATGACAAAAACTGAAGAAACCAAGCTGCATCTTTCAGCGTGCAGAGCTGCATCATTTGATCACAGGATATAGTTAAGGAAAGAAGCAGCTTTGACCAGCTTATTTCTAGCCTTGAGATATTATCAGCCACCCTTTGGTGTTTGTAACAATAAACTTGCAGAAACTGGCAAAAAAAAAAAAAAGACAAGACAAGAAAAAGAGGAAAGGAAAGGAAAGGAAAGGAAAGGAAAGGAAAGGAAAGGAAAGGAAAGGAAAGGAAAGGAAAGGAAA
>JANHFX010004624.1:92980-110676 GCA_027560015.1 Chloroceryle amazona
AGGAAAGGAAAGGAAAGGAAAGGAAAGGAAAGGAAAGGAAAGGAAAGGAAAGGAAAGGAAAGGAAAGGAAAGGAACCACAACCACAACACAAAACAAGATTCTGAGGGTTATTCTGGTTTGAAGCAGGTTTTAAGAGAAATTTCACAGTATTTGGTGTCCTCTAGTGGACAGAGTTACATTCGTGTGTCTTCTGAATGAAAATCTGTACATATTTTCAGGAAAGGCTGCAATGTAATGTTACTGATTTCTGACCATTTACCTAATGATTTCACAACCTAATCCCAAAATCCCAAATTTGCATGTCCCCTCGCAACTGCAGAACTGCTCAAACTGAAAATTGAGCACAAATAAACTGTTCTTTATAAAAAGTCTGCAAGATAAAATAAAAATCCTGATGGTATCATTAGCAAGTGTGATAAAAAAACAGCTCAAATATATTAAACAAATGTAAAACTCCGTGTGCTGTTCCACAGATTTTCAAAACTGAACTGTAAGTTTGCAAAAATCATGTTCAAATTTTCTAAAATATTTTTTTCTCTACCAGGGTAAACTATGCCATTTTCTAAGGAAGTTCACCTTAAAAATCATAGACATCAAGTACACTGTCATTGTACCATGTACATTTTCCTGCTCTTTTAGTTGCAGTGAAAGCTCTTATGCTAGTATGGCATGGGAATTAATTTCAAGCCTCTTTCAAAGTCTTTGATTAGAAATTATGGATCTTTCCTTATGTACTCTATATGTGTAGACTTCTCCCTACTCTCTTAGATTCTTTTTCCTTCCCACTCTCTGCTATTCCTTGATGGGTTTCTCTCTATTTCTTCCTGGGAGCAGGAAACACCTTACCTGAACTTCACTATAGATACACACTGGGGAGCTTGGAGTGAAAGATAAGGAAATTATCTTCTCTTAACTCATTATTATACCATAACCATTATTTGTTTGGTTATTCAGGTTAAAAAGAATTATTCAGTTCCCATGGCTGATACCATCAGGTCACTTTTCTGACTGGGAATCTCTTTTGTTCTTTATTATAGCAGCGTGTGGTAGTTGGCAGAGAGGGTTGATAGTTGGTGGATTTAAGTTTAACTAGGAGTTGTAACTCTGAGGAAAAGGAATAGCATTTACTGCTGGCAGTAAAATCATCAGTGGCAGTAAAATAATCAGTAAACCTAATTCCCGGAAATTATCATTGTATTCCCTTAAGAAAGAAAAATGGGACAGAGCAGAAGAGCAGATCAGAAATGTCTGTGAATTCCTTACAGAGGTGATAACATCATTGTGGAGGTGAGGGACAGCAAGCAATAAATTGTAAAGGACTTCATAGTCGGCGAAGTCTGACTCATACTGGCTTTCTCATCATTCAAGTCATTAGATCAGCATGCTCCTGAGCACTTCCATCTCATTCAGCCATGATTAGCTCCCTCTCAGATGTCTCTAGTCATTTGGCTTTTTTTGCTAAAAGTAATAATAATAATTTTAAAAATTCAGTCTCTGATCCATTGCTTGACTGGAGCATTTCCTGCCATGCCACTAAGGAGTATTCAGAACATAAACTCCCCTGACAGGCAATAATCTAGGCCACTTCAACAAGGATAGGGGAGATGTTTTGATTCACACTTCTAGTGAGCCATGCAAGGATGTCTCACTGTCTTTAATTCCTTCATTAAGACATCAGCACAACACACAGAATGAGTACAAATTTAAAAGGTGAACCTTGCGACACACCGAGTCGCAGAGCTGCTGCTTTTGCTAATTCGGGAAGTTTTTCATGGTGAAAGGAAAGAAGAGTTGTCCTAACAGCCTCCTCCTGCTCTCTGGGTATATAAGCAGATGCTTTATGCAAACCAGTTGCTTGTATCTCTCCCATGTGCTCAGTGTTAGAAACTGCCCTCGCCTTAGCTTCTGCTAAGCTGTTTCATAAGCTTAGAGGCTTTTTCCTTTGTATATAACACTAATGTAAGCAGTTCCCTTGCCAACAAAGAATCCTCCTGTGACACTGAACCCTGCAACAATCTCCACCTTGTTATTTTCTGACAATAAACTTACTCTTTCCTGCCATTGAATAAGATATCTTCATATACACTCAGTTTATCCAAACATTCCTTTAGAGACTATTTCATGTTCAAGAGTCTCTACAAACAGCATCTCACAGTAAGACTAATTACCCTTGTGACAGCCTGGGGTGGAGATGCACTGTAGCATGGTATCAAATTTACTTCATTAGCATTAGTGTGAAAATATTGCAGTATAACTAATATTCCATCTCTCCCTTCAGTTATCTTAAAAGGTATATATGGAAATACACTTACTGCATAGAACTGATCTCTTCTTCCCATTTTACATCTGAGATTTTCCCATGCCTGAAGCAGGAGTTTTAGGAGTCCTTCCAAGGTTTCACTTATTTTTAATTAATATATATTAACATTCACCAGTGCCTAGGAGTTCTCTTCCTTTCTGTGTAAGTAGCTCATCCTACCATTTCATGTAGGTAACTCATTCAGTGGTCAATTTTTTACTTATATTAGTTATTATTTGTTTATTTTACCATTAATCTGTATTTCATTCAATGTTCTGTGGCATTGGCCTTTCTCCCCTTTACCACAAGCAATATTTGCTTTGCTCCTGCTGAGTCAGACTTCTTAGTTCAGTTTCTGGTCCCATGTTGTGGAAGCAGTAAGACCATGTTAATCACTGCCAACATTTGCTCCACTTAATATGGTAAAAACCTTCTTGAGAAAACATGTGGCCTGGTCAGACACAGAGAAAAATCACTGGGATGGCTACCAGATAAATTTATTCCCTCTCTGTCAGGAGAGAACTACAGGGCCGTGGCTCAACTTGACAGGCTGGTTTGTTAACAAAGGCAAGATCAATATCTACCCTTGAAAAGACTCGGAAAAGAAAGCTGAGTATTTGTAATAACATATCTAATGTATGGCCTGCTACCAGCTGTGAGGTTAGGATAGCTTGGCAAAAACCACTGTAATCTGATTAATATAAAAATTTAAAAAAGACAGACAGTAATCTATCACCATTGATGTTAAACAGCTACAGGAACAAACACATCCACTAAAAAAAAGTTAGAAAACAAATGACAGAGAGACTTTATTTTTAACAGTCATTATGCCTAGTAAATGCATGTATACTTTTTTGTGATAAGACACAATTAACAGACTTCCAGCAACCTAATCTACCCTTCTGTGGACTGTTCAGAATTACTTTGGTCGTTGTATAAAATAATATTGATTTTAATTACCAAGATATTTGCCCATGCTACAAGCACTAAAACCTCGTAAATTTCAAATCAAACTATGTGGAGGCACTGGGGTTTCTGATAGATTGGACCAAGACTGGAATCAATTCCCATTTATACCACTCCATCACTCCTTGACTGGTCCTAGACATTTTCCCTCAGTTTTCTGTCTTTCATATTCTCTATTCAGAAAAGACATGTAATATTTACCTTCTCTGAAATGTACCTATATCTTTTCTACAGAAGAGAGGAAGGAAAAGCTGAATGTTACTTGTTATTAGAGTATAATTTAGTAGAGATTACTATATGACTGTAGCAGATCACACTTTACAACTACAACAGAGCAGACAGGCTCTCAGAGAGCCATGCATGCAGTAACTTCAATGGAAGGCCACACTGCCATATTGACAAGTCACTTCATGCTCTTTGTCAAAAGGATAAAAGTATTCTGTCACACAAACTGATTCAAGTCTATCGAGCCAGAAAGTCCAGAACTATCAGTTTTTATGAAAGTTAAAGTGAGAAGTAACTGAGAGTAGCTAGAGCTTATAAAGGGTGTGATTGCGCTGAGTGGTCTTAAAAAGCAGAACACCCTCACAAACGCACACACATACACACAAAAAGAAAGAAAAAAAAACAAATTTATTTTACAAGCACTCTACTTATTTTACTATCCACTACAAAAACAATATATAGTCATCCAAGGACAGGTTTTTCAAAGGGAAAAAAAAACCAAAACATATAGTGTTTATGCATTCAAAAAACATTCCCGGAGAATGTTTCCAGAGCATCACAGTGCCATCAGGTCATCTTTGGCCATGATGTCTGATCACACACATCCGGAAAGAGATGTTGCTGAATGCAGCTACTTAATGAAACATATAGATCTTTCAAACAACTGATAGAGTCTGACAAGATGCAAAAATAACTTTGCACTTCCAGCAGAAGACCTCACAAATTCTAATAAAATGTTGGACAGTGAAGACTTTAAAATAATAAATGTTCCCTGGATAATCCAATCACAAGAAGCTACTTTCTTTTGCTTAAAGGAAAGATAGGAGTTATACTAATAGATTCAAGGTGTGACATCATGAGCTAATTTTTCTTTAACAGCTATTAAAGGAGTCTTGGGCAAGTTTCTCAGACACATGGGTCTATGTGAAAGTCATCCATATCTGATTTAGGACACAAGTGGGATGATAGGAGATCAGAACTGATGTAAATGAACCACAGCAAAGATTGATTCAGCAAGATCTCACTCATTATGAATGTAAATAGTAACAGGGTGGATGAAGTCTGTGTCTGACATCAACAATGAAAGCAGAAGAGTACATACTGGTTGGAAAGAACAGCATAGATAAAGGACTGTGAAGCAGACCAACATACACTACATATCTATAGGGCAACCTCTGCCCTCCCAAAAGTAACCATTTACAAACAAACCTTACTAAAAACAATAGTTGTCAATATGAATGGAGAAATCATCATGCTGTTTAAAGAGTGAATTCTCTGTAGGGTAAAGAAAGCATCTGGTCATCCAGACAGTTTTTAACCCAGTGAAGCGTGCACTGTCCCAGCCATGGGCTGCCAGCTTTTCCAGGAGGGTGCTGTGGGAGACGTGTCAAAGGCTTTGCTGAAGTCAAGGTAGACCACATCCACAGCCTTCCCTCATCTACCAGATGGGTCACCCAGTCATATTGTCTAGGCAGGACCTTCCTTTCCTAAACCCATGCTGGCTGGGCTTGAGCCACTGGTTGTCTTGTGCCGATTGGTGGTACTTAGAATGATCTGCTCCATAACCTCGCCAGCCCCCGAGGTCAGCCTGACAGGCCTATAGTTTTCAGGATCCTCCTTCCAGCCCTTCCTGAGGATGGGCGTCACACTGGCCAACCTCCAGTCATCTGGGACCTCCCCGGTTAGCCAGGACCAGTGATAAATGATGGAGAGCGGCTTAGCCAGCTCTTGTGCCAGCTCCCTAATTGACACATCTCCAGGTTGTTGAAAGAATATCTCATCAGTGTCTTTATCCTGGTCAGGTGGTCTGTAGCAGACTCCCACCAAGATATCAGCCTCATTGGCCTTCCCCTTCATCCTTATCCATAGCCTTTCCACCTTGGTGTGCCTAGCACACCCCTCTACCTCTCTTTCCTTGTCCATCCCTTCTAAAGAGCCTGTAGCCATCCATTAAGTCTTTTAACACCAGGTCCATAATGCTCGCAATGTTTTAGTCTGTATAGATTCTGACTGTGCATTTCCTTGGTACATGAGCCCCACACACTTGTTACCTTAATCAGTTTCTTTTTTCCTGCTTCTAACCTATTCCTTTAAATCTCCATAAACAAAACACAGGGGCTCTTCAGTAACTCTTGTCTGAGAAATGGCAGCTGCTTCTCTTCCCCCCATGAGATGCTTAGCTTGAGAAACTGGTATGGGCTGGGAGACAGAGTTCCAGACAATGATACGGGAGTGACAAGTTTCCTGACTAGCAGGGAAAATTCCCTGACACGGGAAAATTTAGGAGATTCAAACTCTTTGGTCCTTTGTATCTTGGGTGAGAAGGTTTCCTTGGGCCCTCTCTCATGTTCTGTAGCTGAACAGTCCTGCTGCTTTCAGACTGAAAATGTTACGTCCCTTAAGCATATGAGTGACTATATTATTTTGTCACTTATGAGCAGTTTTAGCCGACTATCCAGGCAGAAAAATTGCATGTTCCTGATACTTTTCTCAGCAGGAGCCCTATGTCTTGGTAGTAACAGGCTTTCATACTTGATGTTAATCCATGGTGGCAAAAATAGATATGATAAACTCAAATGACAAAACCTTTCAAATAGCAACAGTGTCTGAGGTGGGGAACTACTTAGGATGAATCCATTTGGCTTTAACATTGCAATTTCAAGAAGGCTGTTGATGGTACTTATATACATTATATTATGGCCAAGGGCCCCGAGAGCACTCAGAAGAACAGCAGCAATCTGTTTAAAGCGAGATCTCTGTTTTCTTCCAGCTTCTGAGATGATCTACCCTGTGGATTAGGCTACTAGCCTGATAAATATGCTCTCAGAATATGTTTACCTATCATTTACATCAGTCCCATTAACAACAGTGATGTGGTGCCTAAGCTGGAGAAGTGCTTTAAGTATAGCAAGAGGTTTGGGAGTTCATGCTGAAACACCAGGAGTGCTTCTCTCTTGGGATTTTCAAGCATAAAGAAACTCTAGTGAATCACAGCTTTCCCAACAGTAGGATCGGTTTCCAGAGTTATGCAGCTCTGTACTTTTCAGAATGCTCTTTTCTGTTTTCATGTGCTGAAAAATAAAGTATTCTGTAGAAAGCAGTGGCAAAATTCTTATTGCCAAGTTACTGGAAAAAGTGACCTAAAAGAGTCTGAAAATGATGCATAAGTCTGAATCTGTGAATCTCATATTTATTAAAAAGAAAGAGACAAACACAATTTATGCATCATGATAAATGATCTGCTGCTCAGTGAAGATAAATAACCAACCACCTATTCTATGAAACATTGTGACATTTATGTGCTTTCTTATTAAATGCATAATCAAGATGAAAAATCTGTCCCTGGTCGAAGTTCTCTCCTTCCCAGCTTTGGAATGTCCTTCCAAAGGTAAATGAAGCATTCCAGCTGCAGGTCTCTCAGATGTTGTATCATAATTTGTGGCTTACATGCAGAAAGTCTTTTTTATGGGTTTAGAGTAAAATAGCTATGCAGAATTGAAAGTATGTCTTCCTTTCCTGAAAGGAAAAAGCAATTTTTCCATAAAACAGTGTTTAGATAAAATACTCCTACCAAACTCTGAATAGGAATGGTAGCCATGGTATCTATGGTCCAAAATGTCTTTTTGGTAATCAGAGAAGTGCAGTTATCGGAAACTGTTTCCCAGAAGAAACTGAAAGCATGAATGTTCTCCAACAGAGATTTCAGTAAATGCAAATGCTAAAAACATTAGATTTGCAAGCCTTGAGATGATTCCTTTCTACATGTTTATGTGCAGTGGCATGCATAGGAACAGGCAGGCTTTGAAGGTTAGGGTTAGAAAGTAGAACCTTTATTTTTATTCATGAACATTTGCTCACTGAAAGATGCAGTCTGCTAGACCTATAACAGACAGTCTCTGTTAAGCCCCCTCCCTCCCTAAAGGGGAAGAGAAAGGAAATAAGGGAGAGACAGCGATTAGAAACTAGAACAGCTTTAATGAAAATGATAATGATAAAAAGGAATATATAGAAATATATACAAAACCAGTATCAAACCCACACCCTCTGATGGCAATGACATCACTGTCACTACTGATGCTGTGGAGCAGGCACTGGGGGAGTCCCAGACTGGACTGAGCATCAGACAGGAACTAGATTCAGGAGGTGGATGCTGGAACTGGATTCAGCAACACACAGATCAGGAGGGAAGGCAGAACAAAGTCCTCCTTGGATGCTGGCCATTGAAGAAGAAAGCTTGACCCTTGTGATCCCTCAGCTTTATACTGAATATGACATATGTCATATCCTTATATTTATGCCTACTCTTTGAACATACTCTCTCAAAGTCAGATTATAAAAAGCTACATGTATCTCTTCCTTGTGAATCTTCATCTGTCCTGAACCTAATTTCTTCCTCTCGAGGTATTTTGTGGTTAACTTAGAAACATGGGGTTTTGACTGATTTTTAGATACTGAAGAGTCAAAAGTCCTGGAAAGCTGTAAGGATTCAGCATCTCTGTAAATCCATGAAAAATGTTTTTGGCAACATTTCATTTCATCACCGGTAAAATTTGATACTTTGTCACAAAGAAAGGCTGATTAAAAGATGTTTTAGGCCATAGATCCATTACTTTTCATATCACATTTTCACACTTCTTTTCTATTTACTATCTTGCTCTTCTTCAGCCACCCTGCTTATCTTCATCCGTCATTCCTGACGCATGTCTTGCCTCAACACCACAGGAGAAGCACCTCTGCCAAGACTGAGAGAAGCCATTATTAAATCTTTAATCCTGATTCTCTCTTCCTCTTCTCTTGCCTTCCCTGGCTGCCATGGTCAACACTTACTCTTCCTACAAGACAGTCTGCTCTATCACATTAGTAGAAAAATATTCTGAGGTGACACTAGTCTCTGAGCCCCTCTTGGAGCTCTTACCATGGAGACCACAGGGCTAGGGAAAAAAATATATACTTGCAGTATAGCTGAGTTTTCTATATTCTAGGTTACACCACACTTTGCTGTGTTAACTTCTGCAGCTTCACAAACCACTTCTTAACAATCTCTAATTGCTGAACAACATAGCACTTACAAGGCCTTCATGTGTCTTTTCAATTCACTACACATTTTAATTAAATAATTTCTTTAGGATTTTTAAAAGCTTTAGCTCTGCTTTAGCTAGATCCACCTTTTATTTTATTTTTTTTTAATCCTTCATGCAAAACCAAAATGTTTGATATTATGCAGACAAATAAGTAACCTTCAGACTCACTTCTATCCTGTTTGGTTTTCTTTTTATGTAGGAAAATATTTTCATATCATCTCCAAAAGCTGCTTATAAAAAGATATTATTATAAGAAGAATGAACGGAAGGCAAAGAGCCCACCTTTTAGGAAGAAGTCCCCTTTCAAGGTGTTCTTTGCACTATGCCAAGAGGCAGAGCTTGGTCCCAGCAGAGGGTGCTGCTGCTCCTGCAGAGCTGGCGGGTGGACCAGTGATGCTCCCCGGCCAGCTTTGGGCGCTGGAAGCCCTACCGACCTTCACAGCAGCAATCGTGTTTGGAGCTGGACAGAGCCGATGGCTCTAGGCAGAGGAGCGTCATGTTGTGATGGAGGCACCGTCTTTTATAACAACGACAAGAACCTTATATATTCTATCCAAGACAAAAAAGAATGAGGTTTCAGACTTTTAAGTGTGATAAGCATGGGCAAACTCTTGCTAGTCAGTCTTGGGATTCTGCAGTTGTGTGCTCCCTCGCTTCCTAAAAAGAGCACAGAAATTATTTATCACACTTGTGTCTGACCAAAAATCCATATTTCTATGAATGAATAGCAGCCTATGTCAAAACGTGAAAAAATTTAAAAGACACGGGAAACTCTTTCTCTCATTTTATCTATCATTGCAGCCAGCTGTTCAGGGAAGTTCTGAGCCAGGGGCTGTGTCTGGACTATTTTATTAAACAACCATTGGACACACCTATTCTCAGAAAAAATTTCTAACTCCTTTTAAGACACTTAAGCTTTTGGACTCCACAACAACGTGTGGCAGTGAGTTCCAACAGTAAATCATCTGATGAAAGAAAGATTACTTCCTTTTTCTGTGTTGAACGTTCTGCCTGATATGTTAAGGTTTTATTATAGTACTAATTCCTTCTCTAGGTGCCAGAACTAGAGTAGCAAGTACCACAAGAGTACTTGCTGTACCTCTTCCATAATCGATCAGGAGAAAGATGTCACAATTATTTTGCTTCCTTATGCAACTTTGGACTTACAAATAGTTCTGTCGCATTTGTTGACACTGGATATCAAACAGCAGACTCCAAACAATTTTCATTTTACTCATACCACATTATATATCATACTGATCTGAATCATCAGATTCTAAGTAACCCTTTCTAGCATAAATATACAGAGCTGATTAGCCTGTTTATGAGTTAGGATCAGTTGCTTTCTTTCTGTGAAATATCCAGCATTAACTACCGAAAGAAAGAGCATAGCAGAGTAGATGACTCTTGTTGTTTCTGAGCCCATTCCTATATCGCTGTATTATTATTTTTTTATTTGAAACTCAAAAGATTAAAAGGATGACTTGTCCTGGACAAAACATATAATTGCCAGCATGAAGGATGCCCTAGATTTAATTAGCCATAGTCTGCACCCTCTTTCACTTAAATGCTTGTGTCAAAACAAAAGCAGTAACTATGTATATTAAAAAAACAAACCAACATATAAAAAAGAAAATTAAAAGATCAGTGGCTTTCAAACAGTCTTCTTTCATTTTTCAGTGTTTCCCTAGCATTACCCAATTTTTATATTATGCCATGTAGTTTGGAGAACAGTCTCAGTTCCAAGCCTTTAAGATGTTGTTCCTTCCAATGCACACCACCAGCATCACACCACCCACCCAACACTCATCTCTCAGTTTTTGTACTTCTGTAATTGCAGACAAAACACTACTGTACTTTGTTACCAAAATAAAGAAGTTGTCCATACTCTAGAATTGCATCAAACTCCTGGTTGATCAAACGATAAAATTGTCATCATCAGCAGCTGATACTTCTCTGTAACAACTGTGCATCACAAGGAAGTTGACAGCTAATATATTACAGATGACTTTGATAATTAACTCCCTTGAGAAATTTGGTTTCCTCTGGGGACGGTAACAATGGTTCTCCAAAAGGAAGAAAAATGTAATTTTTTCCTTTACAAAATCCCTGATGATGCAGGACAAACTTGCAATTAGTCCATGCAAGAAATAAACATAATTTTAAGGAACAGGTTATATCTCTTTGTGTTATATTGATTTCAGCCCCCCCCCAAAAAAAAAAAAAGAAAGCAAGTCAAAATTGTTTGTGAATTGATTTGTTTAGTCTGTAGCAGGGTTTGATGGGACACAAACATTGCAGGATTGAATATGACAAGGCTTTAGTTCCTGATTAGGCAGCATGGATTATGGGAAAACTATGCAAATGTAAAGTCCTTGTTGTGAAACTTCAGGCAATTCAGTTGGTGGGAGTTCTCCTTACAAAACAAGAGTTTATGTTCAGAGTTGTGAAACTGGGGTGGGGCTACAAATGAAATATTCAGCCAGACCATACACTTAGGAGTCAGTGGCTCAAATTATTCCAAGGAAGTGAGTCCGTTCCAACTGAAAGAGGAAAACAAGAGTTCAGTCTATGTTCCCTACAAATGGTATATGCAGGCTCATAAGTACCATAGCACAAAGAATGGAAAAGAATTTATGGGATTATAGGGTTCATCTTTGCTGTCCATTATCCTTACAGACTGTGGCTCAGTGCTCTTCAACTCAGAAGGTTCTAAAACAACTACATGGGAGCAGGGACTTTGCTATTGTTCTCAACAGCCAGTGCAATTCCATTTCCCATTCCTGTGTGACAAGTCCCTCAAAATGAGAAACTACTGTAGCAAAAAAATCCAACCCTCCACAGCAGCAGCTCAACATTCCCCAGAAAAATACATTGAAATTACTTTCATCACACCCCAGGCCTTTTTATGAGTCTTCTTCCTCTTCTTTCTGTCCATCCGATAGATGCTTGGCCACAACAAAACTGATACCTTTTCAGCACATGCTGTCAGCACAGTGTTGGAGCTAGCTACTGACTGCTTCACTTACTGCTCAGCCATAGGTGCAGGGAGACAACATGCATGGCCCAAATACTCAGTGATCACACAAATGGATTTAGCTTACCTTTGACAAGATTAAGAGAAGTTCTTAAATTGTTGTAAATAGAGTCTTTCGCCTCCCACAGGGGACAACAGTTCTTGCCCCCTGCCCAGGGGATATCTTTTGCAGAGTCAGGCCATTCTGCTAGTTCATCACCATCCTCTTCCTGCCTGCCATTGCTTTTTCCATCTTCCTGTCCAAAACTCTGTTCTGCTCGTCTCTCACTGTTCTTTATCTCCGTGCAGTACAAGCTCGACTGTGCTGCAAACCTGATGACTTCTGAACAGCTGAACTCTGGTGAGCTGAGCAAGGGAACTGGAGGGGCAGGTGCAGCTGAGAGTTTTGTTCTTCTAGTGAACATGGAGAGTGGCACAGGTTATGTTATATTGGCTTTTTGTGCAGTACATGATTGCCCCAGTGCCCAACTGAACAGAAGTTCCCAGGAGAAGGAGTTCAGAGTCATCTGTGCATGTGAATGTTGTTCACAGCTCTTTACTTTTGTTACAAATATGGCACTTATATTTTTTTTTAAAATCAGAAACAACTCCCCCCCCCCCCAAAAAAAAAAAGAAAGGGTGGACTTGGACAAACTGAAATTATTATTCACAGATTTGGCACTGCTTCAGCAAAAGTAGGGGGACAAGTGTAAGAAGTTGAAACATTTCACTTGTAGTTTCTGGGTTTTCTTTTTGCTACTTTGGTTCTTTTAAAAAACTATTTTAAAAGAATTCAGGGCAAAAAAAATGCTAACTGAAAACATATATTTTTATTTTGGTTTAAATTTATTTCCTTCAGCTTCACTCAGACAGAAATAGAAATGGGGGAACTTTGTAAGTACAACTGCAAAATATTTCTACAGTTTTCAATTAATTATTTTGTTTTGCTTTTGGACAAACTGCACTGGGATACTTTGTTAAAAATGTTTTCTGAGACTATAAACCCACTTTTGGTTTGGTTTTTTTTTTTTTTTAAAAGAAAAATAAAAAAAAAAAAAAAAGAGAAAAAGAGAAGAAAAAGAGAAAAAGTGATTGAGTTTTGCCTAAATCTGTCAAAACCCTGCTAGATGTGTTTTAATTTTGTGGTTTTAATCTTTCTTTCCATTACATTTCTATAAAGCATTTTTTTTGCATCTGGTGCCTTTGGAGAATGTCATTTCTATTCACTGTAAAAATTCCCTTTCAAAGCAATCCTTTGGCAACAGAGAGCAAATTGCTACCATAGGTAGAGAAGCACTGTATCATATTACAAATGTACACTCCTATTAAGCTTTCTACCTTTGAGAACTAGAAATGCTCACAAATTGTCAGGAAAGATACAGGAACACGTATGATATACCTAGCAGAACCAACAAGATAAGGCTGTTTCATAAGCAGCTGTAAAAGCATTCAAAAAGCCAATCCAATTTCCCTGCTTCGGGTGAGCTTGTGAGAACGTTTCATTCGAACTGCCACTGTGTCTCTCTTTTCATACCCATTGGTCCAATCAAGTTTCTAATGATTCTCTAGGGCATCAAAAGAAAAAGTTGTAATGTCTGATAAAAACTTGGAGCTGGAAAAGGCTATAAGATAATTTATATAAGATGTAACACAAAATAATTTCAAAATTGAAAGAAATGGAAAAAGGAAAAGGGAAAAGGGGAAAGGAGAAAAAAAAAGAAAATGGAGAAGGGGAAAATGAAAAAGGGAAAAGGAAAATGGGAAAAGGGAAAGGGGAAAAGGGAAGCCATTAGGGAACAGAAGACAAACAGAAGATAGAATATCTGTTTCTCCACGCATTTTCAGAATCAATCCCATGCAGACAAACTGATGTCCAGTGAAGTCTATGTCTACATGTGTAGGGGTTAACCAAGGTCAGGTCTGCTGGTTTGTTTCCAAGAGCAGAGAGGCAAATATGGTGGCTTGCAAACAATGAGGACACAGAAAGGGTAAAAGAGAGAGGTGGTGGCTGTTAGTGAAAAAGAGTTTAAGAAGCTTGGGGGTTGCAAGGACTTGAGAGAGGATGCTACCTCCAGAGGAAGGGGGGACTTTCCCCAGAACCAGGTACTTTGCTTGGGTAGGGATAGAAAGGACAGGTTGCTGGAAGCAATTTGGAGAAAGTGGCTACATGTGGGCAAGGGAACATGGCATAAATAAGGGGTCTCTGGGTGGAATGGTAAAGAGAATAGGAATCAGTTCTGGGATCAGAAGGTGTGATATGGGACAGAAGCAGCCCATATTAATAAGCACACAAAGACACATATAATATATCTTTAAGTGGAACCCTCATTATGGGCATGGAGGTGCACATAAAGCCACTATTCCTCTCATCACTCTTGGTAGCAAGGATAATTTTGTGTTCTCAAAATGAACAGAGCCCAGTGCTCTCACACACAGTGTCCCTTTTAGCCCACACATATAAATAGAGCAGTTCCTACAAACATGCTTCATAAAAGGAGAGTAGTGGGAGAGTTGAAAACCACAGGAGGTTATACATAAGACATAAAGGAAACAAAGAACAAATAGAAAAGTGATTTGCTTTTTATTAAAACAAAAAAGTCTAAGGAATTTGAATGGTTAAAGGAAACTTGAACAAGAGAGAGGGGAGAAGAGGAAGCAGAAATCTACAGGAGTCTAAAGGAAGGACATGTGTTTGGAAGGGTATTTATACTTCAGTGATCACAAGGAGGGAGTGGAGATACAGGCTGCAGGCCACTTTTTCTCCTCACTTTTCTTACCCTACTAGTCAGTCTGTAGCCCTTATAGTTACTCCTTTTTATAGGAGCAAAGCAAGTCCTCACACTCTTCACTGCTTATATTCTAACACTTTAACCATTAGCGACACTGGGGATCTTGAGAATGACTTTCTGTGTAGCATATGTGCCTCTTCTCTGAAGTGTAAAGTCAGAGGAAATAGAGGTGGAAGAAAGAACAGGTAGAAATATAGAGAAAAATATTGTTAGGCACAGGATTTAGCAGAGGAATCATTTTACACTCTGAAAAAAATGTAGTTGATTGACTACATCAGAGATTAAAGAGAATTAATTCCTATTGAAAAAAATAAAATTAAAAAGTTGAATTTCTACCCCTGTACTTTTATTTGAGTAAGAAAATCATGATGTGATTCAACTTTCCAGTTCCTTATAGATGAAGAACAAACAGCTGAAACAGCATAGGGAAAGAATAAATGTGAGGTTATTTGTGTAAGATCTGTAAGTTCATCTATTTGCCATACAGTTCTCTTAGACCAGAATCTCCTGTCAGGCACCCTGATCTTCATCTCCAGATGCATCCTGTGAGACCCAAGATAATCCTTTAGATGTTGGGTCCAAAACTCAAAAGGCAACTTATATGGGTGAATGAGCAGGTATTTTTCCACATGTATTTTGGCTTATTACATGTTGGGCCATAGCCTAATTTACCTGGGGAGAAAATGGGGAAGATATTTTTCTCAGTTGGGCTTCTGAGAACTCCTAGTTGAAAGCTGAAACCCCCTCCACATCAGCCAGCAAATACACAGATCCTTTAAAAGTGTGGTGATGTGAATTTAGTCCCACCATGCAACAGCTAACAACATGATTTTCTTTCTGAAGCAATCATAAGCAAAATACATAACAGAAGAAAAATGTTAATACAGATCATTCAAAAGAAGTAATTTTTTAGGATGTGAATCATTTTATTAGACCTTGTCTTGCTGTTGTTGGTTTTCCCCTGCCTTCTGCCTTGATATTCATAGAAGTTCAAAAATTAAAAGCAGAACTCAGATGTGAGAAGTTGGGAAACAAAACTGAAATGACTTTGCTTAAATGCTACTGCCCTAAGCAAAGAGCAGAGAAACAGAAAAATTCCCTTACTCATCCCATCTGTATCTCGAGGCAGGTTCAGGCTCGAAGCAGGACCATCTTTAGGCAGAGACAGATTAGCTGGCAGAGACACAAACCAGCTGTGTCTGCTTGGATGGCTTTGCTTGCACTGGGATACTGGTAAGTGGTGCTGGCTACTATGTTGCTATGACGACCCAAGGTTGTGACTCCTGCTAGAAGTACTGCCCCTAGAGAATCCCTCTTCTCTGGCACTGATTCCCCCTTTGCTGTGGCCAGAGTCCACCAGCCTGGCTCCCCAGAGCTTTCCATGTAGTTTCCATCCAGCCTGGCTCTCACCCACAAGCATCCCCGACTAACATCTGTGGTGACACGATTCTCAGAGTGCAGAATTCCCCTTCAGCTTTGGTATTTCCTTTTGCTGGAGAGCAGGAGAAGGGTTAGAGACACTGTGAGCCCAAGAGAAAACTGTTTGCCATATAGAAATGCTTGCTATACTCAGAAGGAAAGCTATAGCAGCTTGACAATGACTTTTTCCTCTCTATTAAATAGAGGGAGGAAAATTACTGTTTCCTTTTTTTTTGTCTTATTTTGATGTACAGATCCTAGGTACTGCACATGTTTTACCTGACACATATGGTTTTGAAATATGGGATTTGCCCCTTTAGCAACAGTGTAATGGTGTTGCTAAGTGAGTTTATAGGCTTGGTACAGAGTATGAAGAAAATACTGTGGCCTGAATCTACCCCAGCCACTCACAGAACCATGACTAATGTTCATGGCATGATATAGATGCTACAAATAATTATAAAAGCACCTTTAATAGGTGACAGCATTGGTTATCTTAATTTTCCTTTCTAAATAGTCTTTTGAGCTGTGACTCTAGGTAAGACAAACACAAAAAATGTGATGGCAAGTAGAGAATTCTCTATAGACAGAAATACTATGAAGAGATTAAATAAAGCTCTTACCTTTTAGACGGTCATCTTAGGATTTTTTCACAATTATTGAGAAATTGAGGATTAAATGTAGATAAATAAGGATTACATAAAAGCACAGAGAGAACTGAAATTAAATTAATAATGCAGTTTTTCTCTCTTTCCCAGCTCATTATATAAGGCAATGATGTCTTATTTTACACAGTTCTTCTAGTATAATATGTAATTATACAGTCTCCTCCTCTGGAGACTTTCAAGACCTGTCTGGATTTCTGAGTGATCTGCACTAGTTTTGGTCCTGCTCTGGCAGGGGGGTTGGACTCAATGATCTTCAGAGGTCCCTTCTAACCCCTAACATTCTGTGATTCTATGTGCCGTGATTTTTCTTTGGTCTGATTTCCAACTATCAAATCACATAGCAGCTGCAAAAGTATGTTTTCTTCACCAAAATGTCATGAGGTTTGGCCAGTTTCCATAAAATAGAGAATTTACATCTGTAGTTCATATGGTTTATATTTCTAGATTGAGAACTGTAATTCGTTCTATGGAAATACATTTGGATGGTTGGACTACATTTTATCTTCAACTGATACCTAAAAGCGGTGCAAAATTTAACATCTTGCCTTGTCATATTTTATTATGAGCATTTTATGGTATTATACCTGATGTGGCCTTTGGCTTTGCAACTGGCTTTCTGAAAAACAAGTGGATTTTTAGGGATTTGTTTTATCTTCTACAATCTTGAACTTCCTAAGTGTGAGACTTACCTGAAACAGTTATGATCACAGAGATGTTTCAGTTAGACACCAAAATATTTTGTTATACTTTTAGCTTTTGCAGAGGTTTTCTTCTATCAGCCATCTCATCTGCTTAACTGACTAAAGACTTAGCTGAAAAACTGCAAGGACTACTGCAAGACCAACTCAGGTTCCGTTATCGGGGCTGGATTATGATAGAGATCTTGGATGCTTGTGGTTATTGGTGGTTTCTGTGGAATGGGGTTTGTATTTCACAGCTGTTTATTTAAGGAGTGCCAAAGAATCTGGAGCAGAGTTAAGGTGTTTCTTTGAGTAGATGGAGCCTAAATAAGTTTATACAAAAGAAAGATATGTTTAGAAAGAGAAGTGTGGTTAGGTTATAAGGCCTAACACTCAAAAGCTACAGAATGGTCAAGTAATGTATCCAGTGCAAATCCTGGACTACCCTGAAGTCTCTATTTCCCTGTCTATTACAGGGAAGGGTTTCTTTCTTCTTCTTTTTTTTTTTTTTTTTTTTTTTATATTTATTTTTATATTTAAAAAAACTCCACA
>JANHFX010004624.1:114606-159018 GCA_027560015.1 Chloroceryle amazona
ATACAGCTGTCCTGGAAGAAAGTCTAGCTGCTGAGTTACAGACTCCTTCTGGAAACCGCCAAAAGACACATCTGTTCCCTTTTTTTTTTTTTCTTGATTACCAGACAATATCAGGCTTAAAGAGATATAATATAGGGCTAGTCTAAAATTAATTGCAACAAATATCTAACTGCATATAAAAACAACAGATTTGTTCTATGCACTGAAATATATTTCATTTACAGATTCATAGCAGTCTTTTATAAAAAAAAAAGTCAATCATAAAACCAGAAATAATAAATACATAAGAAAAAAAACGTTTCTGACTATTTGCTAATTTATTCCTCAAGGAAGGCACTTTATTCCTTGTCACTGCTCTTATTAACAAATTTTGTGATCTAATTGTGGTTTTGGTTTATTGTTTCGACATGGGACATGAGTCCAGTCTTCCAGTATGCAAGAATTTACTTGCTTTTTTGATTTTATCTTTTTTTTTTTTTTTCTCAAGAGATAGTAAGAGCAATGAGTTCTAGCTAAATAAGAAGCTTTGGTTCATTTTTTTGTTTGAAACTTGTAATACACTCAATCCTTTTGACAGACAGACACAAAGATGAATCAGGAAACCTTAATGATATCTAGATAAAATGTATACATAGCTTAGACAGTCACATGTTGTGACTCAGTGATTTGTGCCCCACTAGTAACACATCCTGTTGATCCATGTTATGCAAGGCTGGCCTTGAAAAGGGAAATGGTCTCAAAACATAGGGGGCTATTGGGAAAATTAGGAACTTTATTAGCATTATTTACATTTATTTGGTTGGGATTTTTTTTTTGGTATGGTTTGGGGCTTTTGTGTTTGTTTGTTTCGTTTTGTTTTTTTTCCATGCAGTAGACGATGTTTTCTTAAGGGCTCTTTCACCTTCATGTTTTCTCTTACTCTTATGGCTGAGAAAATCCTGGAGAATCTACCAGCAGCTGGAGCTATAAGTTTGTGTAGTAGCTTACACATTAAAATCCTTGCAAATACCTGTCGGCACTCTTCTTATTCTAAAATAACTTTCTCCGAGCTACATTCTTATATGTTTAAAAAAAGAAATTGGGTAAACCAGAAGTAACACATCTTAAAAGGATTCCTTTGGAAAGGTTAGCTCAGAAGGGTTTTCCCCTTGAATTTGCTTTGTTTGCAGATGGTGACTATAAGTCTCCTCCATAACAATATTTGTCCTATGAGCACAGAGTCCTCAAGGGTTTATCAAGTCTTCTCCCTCTCTAGGGCTGATGCTGACGTATACACACTCTGGAGATAAAAGAGAAAGACATCTGATGCCACACACCAGAGGCAACATCTGATTGTTTCAAATTCCTCTTTCCAAAGAATGACCACCTCTTTCCCATTCTGAGTAACCACCTTTTGCATAAGCACTATATGGGTTTGGTCTTTTATTGATATTGTGCATACTTTTAAAACACTCAGTGCTCCCAAGTCCTGCTGAAATCAGTGCAGCTGAAGTGCACTTTGCTTTTAAGAGTGATCAAAGCCAGGCCAAAGTGAGACACAAACTGATGGTCAAAGTCATTCTTAAGCCTTAGACATGAACAGTATCCATGAAAGCTAGAAGTACAGCCAAAACACAGTTTCAGACACACAATATGAGTATTTTCCTTCATGTACAGTCTGCCAGTTTGCAGTTATTCAAGGCTGTCCTCAGTTAAGCTCTAGATCAGAAAAACAATTGAGGAAAGTGCTTAAAATTACGTGTGTGAATATTCACACTCAGATCACACTGAAATGTGTACTGTCCGTTATTATGAGGATTTATTCTCTCCTCTCATCTTTTTTAGCAAAATTCTCCCTCCCCTCCCCTGAGACCCAGAGAATGAGCTTTGAAAGCCCTTGGGAGTTTTCCCAGGCTGAGAATCCTTGGGAATATTTATCTGCATTTCTAGCTTTGTCCCTCCTGTAAGCATTCTTAAAAATAAAATTTCACTCACCTGATTCTTAGTAAAGTGGCAAGATATAGTTTCCCACTTTTTATTTTTCTTTATTTTTTCAAACAAATTCTTTTTGTGTAATTATTCAATTCTGTTTTTACCAGAATCTACTACTGATTTTACTTTTTGACATATACTGTTTAATTTCATCTAGAGGCTTCTCAATGGCATTAGTTTATTTAATACTATTTTGATTTTAATGTGTCAGTGTAAATCAATACTAACTAGATACTTGACCCATTAGTGCACTTTAATTGTTACCCTAAGTCTTTTCTTCAAGATATTTATGGATTTTTTTATATATATATTTTTTTTTAATGGGGAAACAAATCTTTGCTTTGTCTTTAGGAGGATTCTGCAGTTTGTCAAGTAATTTAGAAGTTACAAAGTTTGACTTCAAGCCCTTGGGGTGCACAGATCCCTCACTGAACAGAGCAGAGCTTTCCAAAATAAGCTTGCTAACGTCAGAAGCTCTTGTTGCTAAGAGAAGAAGTGAGTGTAGCCTGGTAAAAGCACGCTGTTTCAACAAATCCTTTTGAACTGGCAGCCAACCTGTCTAAAGACAATGGAAGTAGTTTTAAGCAATACATACCAGATTGTTACATCAGCCTGTTTTACTGGAGCAAGAAGAAAAGCACAAGGGTATTGAGAAAAATAGCAGGGCAAAAAACCTCCACATCCTCTACTCACAGAGACTGCAGAGTGGAAATGGTTTATATCAGTCAGGAAACTAATAGGGGTGAGAATGATCTACCCCAGGCTAATAATGTACAGTACATGCAAGTTCTCAAAAGAATTTCCAATTAAGCTTATTTTTATTACCACAGTAACCAAAGGCTCCACTACTGCATGGTACATTACTTTTAAGAACTGAACATTAATTTAGATCAGAGGTAGGTATTCCCATCCCAACTAGGAGGAAAGCTACGCAATATTGACCCTCCTCGAGGAACAGCAAGTACCTAAGTTCATAAAGCAATCCACACCTCACAATATGTACAATTTACAGTCAGCTGTTGACCAACTGGATGGGTCTCTGCACCATGGTCCTTTATTTCTTTTCAGTTTCTAGCCCATTAAAAATTAAACACCCTACAGTATTGCATTCTGACCTTCTTAAGGACACATGCAAACACACACTCACACTCCTGAGAAAATCACTTACATGTCAAGGGGACTGGCTTGATTTTTCTTCGCAGAATTACTGTATCTTAAAAATATTAGAAGTTCAAAAGCAGAAGAAGAACTAGTTCTGGTGGTTTGTGTGTTCTAGTGTAGCTTTTTTTATTTATTTTTTTTCATTATTGCACTTTAATTCCCTTGAAATCACTGCAGAATGAAATGGCATGTTTTAATGACCAATTTTCATAGCCTTTGTGGATACATATGCATTTATACCAAAATTTTTCTGTTTTAAATCCCTAAAGTAAGGAGAAAATATCTGTGCTCAAAGGTGGTAAAGAATGTCCCTGATTTGTGGAAAAAAAAATAAATCTTTTATTTTAGAGTTCTTTTGATTGGCTTAGCTGACTTGTGGATCAAGTCACTGATTAATACCCGTATCTTATGGAGTATATACAATTTACACTGAATTAAGGGAAATTTTCTGAGTTCAGGATAGCTCAGCCTTGCTTATATATGTGATTTTGCTGAATGGCAAGAGGAAGAGTCTTTTAAATAACATAAATAAAAAAGAAATATTATTGCTTTTATGAGACTTCCAACACTGGAAGGAAAAATCAGGTTTGCATGACCCTGAACTAATTTCCTTGGGAGTCAGTAAAATGCATTTGGGATTGCATGGTGGTCCTCCAATTGACTGCAACACTCTTTCAAGTAAAACTTTCTGTTCTCTAGGTTACATCTGTCTTCCTGCTTGCTCTGTTGTTCTTGTGGTTTTAATACTGAACACCAAACTCTGCCTTGGTTTTCTCAGAGTTATCGAGCTAATTATCACTAACTCTGTGAGGTCTCACAATGGAAGACTCCATGTTAGCATAATGCTCTGATAATGCTATTATTTTGTACAAACAATTGGAAAATAATTCTCTCTTAAGTATGAGTTGATCTTAGTCATGATCTTTTGAGATCATTTGTAGCACTTATTTGAATCAGACTTTAACTATATAGGTTTCATAGACAAAAATTTCACAGGGTTTCATTTCAAATTCTTATAGACAAGACCTTGAAGGTGAAACCTACACTTACTCAATCACAAGACAAAGATTTAATGTCCCTCTAATTAGAAACATGACCAGTTCTTCTAACTTACCTGAAAGAAGAAAGGCTGTGCAATGGAGTGAGCATTAATCTGAGCCTCAGGAGACTGCCACTCAGCTCCTCGCTTTTCCAGGTATCTCCTCTGTGACTTTGTTGGAATCACATATATTGACATTCTGAAAGGTATTTCATTACCTGCCATTAAAATCTCATTCAATCTCAGTCAGCTGCCGAAATCACAGAACTAAAAATAACCCAATGAAAATAACCAGGGATTTATGATATCTCAGAATATTCCCTACTCCATTTAAAGAGACCATCGATCTCTATTGTGTGATTTACAGACACTTGCTTGGTGTTGCCATCTGTTTGGCCTGCTTTTATATAGTTCATTACAGAATATTTTTATTTCTCTCAAAAAGCTATTCCAGTATTTACCTATCCTTAAACTGATTACAATGTAACAGAACTGAAACCATTCCATACCCCATTTCTTCACTTAGAAAATGGGGTGACTTTTATTGTTTAACTGAACTGTTGCAAGAATAAAATCCTTTCATCTGAGAAAATTATGTTAATTAAGTGTAGGTGATGAAATCAATGCACTCTACATTTGAACAGCTTACTTGAATAATTAATCAAAAAAAGCACTGCAATTTGGCAAATTTACAAACAGTCCACACAAAATAACTATCTGAAGCATTCAAGCACAGCCAAGTTACACAGGGTATTGAGTAAATCAAATTCTGTTGACAGCAACAAATTCATTTTTGCTAAAGATAATAGATTATATACCTCCATAGATATTTCAAGAAAAAAAACAAAACGCAAACAACTAAAAAATTACTTTATTTCATTGTATTATCTTCACCCACTCCTGTTATAGAAGTTGAATGTGATGATACTGTATGCAAAGAATACACCCCAAAGGAAATACACTCTGTCTACTCTTCAAAGCACAGTGATAGCATTCTTTTCAAAACTGATCTCTGTAAAACTATGACAGATGCTGATGAACATGAACTTTCATAAGAAAAATCAATGCCAAGTTTCCACATTTTTTTTAGCTTTATGGTTCAGAATTTATATCTTCAATAGGAAGTTAATTTTTCCAATTCAGACTATGGTTTTTAAGTGTCAATTTTATTACTATGTAAAAAAAATAAATAAATATATCTATCATGATTGGAATTTGGGATTTTCAGACAATCAAAATTAAATACCTGGTCCATCATAATTTTCTGTTTGATTACTGGATCATGAAAATGCTTGGAACTTTGATTTATTGTGGAAACAATTATTTTAGACTTGAACACTGAAGTATGACAGAGAATTTCTTCCCATTTAGTTTTTCTAGTAGTACGTAAATTTAATGCTTTTTCCCCCCACAAAATAGCAGGCTGTATTTGTTTGGCAGCTGGCATTCAAATGACAGTTTGAGCTTAAACATCCTATTGCACAGATTTTGGAACAATAATCTCTTTATCTTTGGCATCATTCCCTTTCCCAGAACAGATTTTAAAATCTGACACTATTTCCCATATGTGAGTTAGCAAAAAGGGTTTCTTCTCTGGTTCTTGTCAGAATTTTATAATAGAATAGGGATTGCTGGTTTCTGAGATCTATAACTGAACACGTACTCTGCAGTCAATTTGTTCAGCTGTCTCTAACTCAGGTGAAACAGAGGGGACTAAGGACCCTTCTATTATCTTTAAGTTACACAACATGGAGTTCACACCACACCTTCATTCCCAGCCATCCCTATAAATACCATCTGTGCTCCTTATTTATGTTCACCTGCTTTCTAATTAGCACCTTGCAAAGCTGCACACCTGAAGCAGCTCTGTTCTCACCTCACTGCACATTAGCCATTAAGTCTCCACAGCATACCCTATGCAGAAATAATTTTGTCACTACAACATTATACATCCTCCCCTTCCAGGGACTACAGTCAAAAATGAACAGCTTAAAATTATGTTATTTGGGGGGAACTATAGCTATTCCTTTTCTTTTTTATCTTTACACATTTTCTCTCATGTTCTATGTCAGTATTGCATTTGGCTCTGTTAAGACTAGGGCAAGGAGATAAGTCCAAAAAACAACCCCAAACAAACAAGCCAACTCAGAAACTCAGAGTTTTCTCTTTGGATCTCATTAAACAAGTATGGCAAACCACAGCCAAATGTTTTGAAACATATACTTTTGCATTAGGCACATTTTTTGTAAAGTCACACCAACCCTGTTCTATTGGGTTGGTTGCTTTTCATGAAGAGTTATTTTATTTTTCAGTGTGTTGCACCCCATTTTGTGTAAATCATATGCACTTACACACACTGCACTCACCCACAGGCCCAGCTGCTCATGAATAAATTAATTATGAAGAAATTCATCAAACACTGAATACCATGTGGACAAAAAGCATCACTGCAGAGGGGTCTGCTGCTGGGTCAGATTTTGAGCTGCAGTAAGGAACATTGTTTTCTTTTGCATTCTCATGCAGTAGAAGAACTGTGTTCCTCTGAGCCTCTGTCTTGTGATCAGTACACCCTGTGATAGAATCTATTCTTCAATTCTCAGACAAGTGTTCACGTGGATGTTTGTGAATGTATGCAAAGAGTGTACAGTGATAATCTGCCCTAATACTATTTAAATCACCACAGTACAAATGTGATTATTCCTGATAAATTACATGCACAAAGGAGCTTTTTAAAATGTCTTAATGCATAAGTTTTATGTAAGTCCAAAAAAAAAAATAAAAATCTGTGATTTTCTTAATCACCTAGTGCCTGTAAGTCTGTTCATGTGTGATCACTTACACCTCTTTGAAGCAGATGGGATAGGATGCTAAATAATACCCAAGCAGAACTATCATGAATCACTCTCATTTTGTGGTCATGTTGCACAACTGTAAACAACTTCACCAAAGCCAGTAAGCTTAGACAGTCATATGCTCTCTTAAAATCAGTGTATTGCAGTCTTCACAAAATATAAAATTACAAAACATAGTAGTAGAAAATTATGGCTGGGTATATTTACCAAAAAAAAAAAAGTAACCTGTATGCAGAATGATATTTTCTACCTGAGCCATGTCCTCTGCTTGGAGGGGTTTGTCTTTGCCTTTGCTGTGGTAGATTACTGGTCTGTCAGTCAAGGTCTGCTCTGGAAGCTCTGTGCTGTTTACTGGTATTTTTAAGAAAAGACTGTGCAACTGATCATCATGGAAGAAAACAGTCATAATCCATTTACTTTAATGGAAAAACAGAACTAGGACTAAGAATATATGCAGCAATTTAAGAGGAAAAGCATTTCAAGGAAATTACACAAGAGTATTTGAGATCAGAACTTTTGGCACTGAAAAATGCTTTTAAAAAAATTAAAACCATGTTAAGAGATCACAAAAGGCAATACAATTCAACTGCCATACACTTAGATGCAAAACCCACAGACATTTGCGATGTCTGGCATGTTTGCAATTCAACAATAACTAAATGCTAGCTTCACGTTGTGCCTGTTGTAACGATGCATTAGCATTAAAGGATTCCTGCCAATGAAGTACAGTTAATGTAAAGCTGAAGATGGTCATACAACACAAATGTGTCTAAGAAAAGCATTTCTCTGCCACACCTTCAGAAGGGGAAAACCCTATCCCATTTCCTGTCCTAATCCCTGTTTCAACTTGCACAGCATATTTAGTTCCAATGATTGCACTACTTAACAGACACATTCCTGTGCAAGAAACCTAGTCAAGTGTTGAGATTCTATCTTTATTTAAATAGTAAGATAAAAATAGTGCCACATGCATATTTTTGGGTAGTACTTCTCCCTAACCCATGGTATTAAGAGCTAGATATCAATCTGTAACAATAATGCAGTGAAACGAGACTTAACTCTAAAATCCTCTTAAGAAAACATATATTGCACAGTCAGAGAATACTGTTCAACTCCCCTGCTCTAGGGTTACCTAGAGTCAGTTGCCCAGGGCCATATCCTTATGGCTTTTAAATATCTCCAATCTATTGACTCCACAACCTCTCTGGACAGCCTGTGCCAGTTATCAGTCACCCTCACAGTGAAAACATGTTCTCTGATTTTCAGAGGGAACCTCCTGTATTTCATGTTGTGCCAGCTGCCTCTTGCCCTGATACTGGGCACCACTGAAAAGACCTGGGTTCTGTCATCTTCATAACCTCCCTTTGGATATATATATATATACATATTGACATGATCATGCAAATATCCAAATTCAGCCTTAGGTATCACAGAGATTAGCTCAAACCTGTTTCAGTGGTGAGACAATGTTTAAATGGCTGCACCAGAGAGCAGACAATTATAATAACACCTAAACCATGGATATCTGTCCCTTAGCAAGGCAAGTCCTGATACCATTAAACATGCAGGACTTTTGATGTTTTTATTTGTTTATTTTTAACATTACAAATCATCCTGAGATGAGTTTAGACATAGGTCTGTTCCTGTGTGTGTCCACACACTCCAGAGAAGGGACAAAGTAGACTGAATATGGCTGTACTGACCCATATAATTAGGAGTTAACGACACAATACATGGAAAAATACCTCAGACGAGGCACTTGAGCACTTATGCACACTAACAAGGAAACCACCTGATGCTGCCTGGTAGGACATGTTAAGCCCAACCACTGGTGGGGAATACAAAGCAGAGTCATCTCTTGGCCTTTGCCCCCAAACTATCAGGGGTCATGCTTTTTAAACAGAAGGAAGACATCACTTAGCCATTCATGTGACCATCCAGCTTTTCTAATACCCTAGTTGTTAATGTATTCAGATGAGGTGTGAGATTCTGATCTTTTATCAGTGATGTCTTCTTCTAGGAAAGTGTCCAGCTACCTGAATATAGGATGGACTGAGGAACATACTCAACCTCTGTGTCATAGCTAGACCACTATTCAGCCAGGACGTTAGGGTAGTTCCAAGTACTTCTTCTAGGTGACTCTATGATTATACATAATAAAAATTATTACATTTTAAGCACACTAATCATGTGTAATTGACTAAACCAATCTACCTCTACTCTTTGTTCTTTCTTCATCAAATGCATTCTGAAATTCCTCTATGTGGTCAGAGAAAAATTGCTTATAATATGTCAAATAAATGAGTCCCATAGAAGATAGTTTATAAAAAATATACACACAAAAATACTCAAATAAATGTACTTAGTTTTGCACCAACATGATTAAGTCCTGTAATTTTTGTATACAGCCTTGAGAATCACAGCAGCAGTTATCATTAATCAGAAGAAAGAATACAATGAATACAAATCTGTATAAAGAAAAATAATCTCTTATTTTCTGACCATTACCAAAATAAGACACAGAGGGAGCACAAGTCATTTATAAGACTTATATGTTTCTATCCCCAGGGAATTTAGCATTATAACTAGACATTGACTGATTAAACATAATGTCCCAGTGGTAAGGCAAGACCTGTTCTCTGAAAATTCACATATAACATCAATATAAAGTAGTTTTGTAACACAACTGGGAGGATAACTCAAGAAATTTCTGCAGAGAACTCTGCTGCTGATTAAATACATGCCATGTTCTGAAAATACTTTTTTTTCTCAAATGTTGTATTACATTTTATCACTCTAGTTGGTGGGGGGTGCAGGAGGTGGGGGTTTGATCTCGCTAATTCTTGGAGCTGACTATGAAAACTTCAATGGCATCAGTCACTGTTCAGTCTGTATTACTTCTTTTAGCCATGCAGTATATATTATGCATTGTGAATGGAAGAGTTCATAGCCCCTTTTTGCTTGAATTTTATACTTCCTGGTACAAAAAAACTCCTCAAACATCAGTGCAAACAATTTTACCATTTATTACAAACACAGCTGACTACACAGATGTTCACACACACAGATAAGAAGATAGATTTGTTGTCAAATACTCAGCAAACAGTTCTGCAATACAGTAAAAGTGGCATCTATTAAGCAAACTCATAAAATAAAATTTCTCTCAAGCTTTCTCTGATATGTCTGAAAAACTCGTGGAAGAAAATATGTCCATAATCTGTGGTTTGTATCAAAATATTGATAATTCTGATTTTTGAATGAGCTTTTTCATACAACAGAGTATGTTCTACAGAAGCTATGAATTACATTTTTACAGACACTTTTCCTTGTTGCTTCAGTGTCCGTTATGGTTCCTGTTGGTCTCAAATGTACTATTATATGCAGATTTCCTTTAAAAAGAAATGGTTTGGCTGTACTAGCTTTTAAGCAAGTGTTTTCCAGCTTCCCCATGAGGTATCGCATGGATGTACTTCATACTTTAATTCTACAGAGTGATGGACAGAGAAGGGCCAATGAACATGCAGAAATCCATGGATTATGAATGTATTACTATGAACTTTCTGCTGGGCAGTAGCAGAGCTGACTGCTGGAATTAGTAAAAAATGTCTATGGTTCTCCCATACTTCAGCAATACAGAATGGTGTGCTTGCATCCCTTCTGTATGAATGGAGTTTTAAACCAGTTAACCTGCCCAAAGTATAAAAGAATTTTACCTTCATGCATCCAGAGTCACATGGTAAAAAATAATCCACAGAAGTCTATATGTGTAAATAACTCAACTCTTAGTCTCTTCAAAGATTGCTGATGGACCAATATATTATGCCAATATAAGAGTTTCTGCTATTTTACAGTTTATCAAGCTTCCCCAATGATTTTTTCAGGCCATGACAAATGCTTAAGTTATTGGGATAAGAGGAAAGGGGTAACCAAAATAAAAAAAATAATATATCTTCATTAAAGTATTTTCCTCATCTATGGAACTGTTGTAGCTAGCTGCTTATTGAAGTAGAATACATGTTATCTCTCCCTGTTTAAGTTCATAGCATTAATAATTGCTTGATCTAGCTAAATATATAATTGTATAATGTATGCAGCCCCAAAGTTTAAGGCTTTTTTATTTAAGGAAAATGATATATACCTTCAGAGGAGTTGTAAGCAGCATTGTATTTACAGAAGTGTGAAGTATTAGCATATTTCAAATCTGTGAAGCTTCATGGATGAGCAAACAAAAATAATCGCCATTGCACTCATCTGTGTTAGACAGCAGTATAGATATATCTTGCTGCTACTGAAATCTTCAATTTTCAATGTGCCCAAACATTAAAGTATGCACAAAGCAAAGTACTTGAATTAATATCCATTGAGAAAAAGTAAAAGTACTATAATTGTGACCATTGTTTCATCTTCAAGGTTTGCTTGTGGGATTTTATAGCTCCAGCCATAAACAGGTCATATCAATTCCTTTAAAGCACCTCTTAAACTGAATTTACCTCTTATCACAAGAACAGCCAGACATATTCATCACGGGCTGTGTTTAGGAGTAGGTTAGTTGAAAAATATTTTGAAATATGAAGGCCACCATTTTCCTCCCATTAAAAACAAAGAAACACAAGAGGGTTCCACTGGAGTAGCACAGAGGCTTAAATGAGCTTTTTGACTCCAAAGCAAACAAATAAACATACAGAAAACACAAACAATCATTTGCATGCCTCTATTCAGAAATGCCTCACAGCTGCATATATTCCTATGAGACCTTCTTAGCATATGTGGAAGGGAATAATTAATCAATGTTTCATTTGGGTGATTGTTTTAGACTTTACTGTTTATAAACGAACCAATCTATTTGTTTATTTACGCCCTTGTGTACTGTGTCTTACAGCAAAACCTGATAAAATGCATTAGAAAATAAGTACATATGGTTCTACTGATACTAAGCATATTTTGTAGGAGTTATCAAATCAATTAAAATTTAGTAGGCAACTGTCTCAGACAGAAAATGTTGAAGGATGATTTAAGAACTCTATAGTAAAGAATGCAATTCCATATTAAATTATGTGGAAAATGCACTTAAGGAACAGAGATCCAGCAGAACAGAATGCAACATTTTTCAGAACATGAATAAAAAAACAAAATAAAAATAAAAATAAAAATTTTTTTTTGCTTAAAAGAAACAGTAAGATCACTATGCAAAGACTATTTTTCATTAAAATGTTAGGCATGTTTATACCTATTGTACATGGATTAGAGGTGCTCTTTTCTGTAAAGTAGATAAAAGCCTATTGATTGAGGATTTAAAAAAATCTCTCATGCATATAAGGCACAGATTTTGGGTCCATAATTAAATGCATTGGCATGAAAATGGAAATGGCTGTGAGGAGGTGTGCTGTCTGTTGTACCAATGGAATGAAGACCAAAACCTATTGCAAAGCACAGCACACTAGAAAATAGAGTGGCATGCACTGCGTATCATACTGTATACTTGGACTGGTCAAATAGATTTTTGCTGTTACTTTATGCATTTTTTTTTTATGAATTAAGATTTCTGAAGTAGTAAAAAAAAAATAGTCACATAGAGACAGATTCACAAGTAAGAATGTACATTATTAATTTCTTACAAAACTGGTAAAATGTGCATATGCTTATTCACAGTGGCAACAAAGGTGCTGCACTTCTATGTCTTTTTCTCTGAAAAATTTCTTCAGACTAAGTTGAAAAGTTACAGTTGTGCTTTGCCATTCACAACCTCATTTAACAGAGCAATCACAGATTATTACCTCTTGGTCCCTTGGTAAGGGTCATGTTTGTAAGTTCTCTTCATACTTGTGTAATTCAAATTCATGACATTGGTACTGATAACTGTTGCCAGAAGGCTATCACAAGGTTAGGGACAGGTAGTTAGACTATCAGATTCATTTTTATTACTTGTGAGTAGGTGATTCCCTCCTGAATAGCTCCAAATACTTTTTTCTTCTTTTTTCTTTTCTTTATTTATTTTTTTTAATCTTCAGAAGTCAGAATATCTCAACTCAGTAATAAAGATTGCAGATCTGAAAATTGTCTGCTATCCAATATTGCTGTATTTCATAACAAAGTGAATCAGTATGAAATATTTATGTAAATACGTTCAGAAAAAGATATAGCAAGAATGCAAGAATGATGGCACCAAATAATCAGTATCACTCTACCATTGTACTGAAATATCCAGTTGGGATGTAACTGACCTCTAGTGAATGCAACAATATGTTCAATTTTAGCTTATATTTCAAGCAACATGGACATTCATCCCAAAACATTAGACTGAGACTATCCTTTTTTTTACGCAACATCATAGTAATGAAGGACAGTAAATCCAACTGCTTTCTTTCACCTGTCAGACAGAATCAATTCTCCCAGTCTTAAATTTCATCTTTTATTTTATTAAAGGATGGGGTTTTCAAGCTGCAATGCTGTTTTCCAGTGCCTTCTATAAATAAATAAATAACAAATGCAAGCCCAGTTTTTATTCAGTAGCTAGAAACTGATATAAATTTATTTTTCACTCACCCAGTTTATGCATACCTAGGTCACTGCAAGTGGTGAGTTGTGGAAACGTGAGGGACATCAGTGTGAGAGGTGGCTGCAGTAACAGGCTATGACAGGGTGGAGGGTGGACAGTAGGGGCAGCAGGGGTGGGTGGTGAGGGAAGCTGGACCCAGGGGAACAAGGCAAGCCCTCAGGGAGGCCACCAGAGGCTCAGGGAGGTCAGGGATAGTGTTGGAGATGCCAGCTTTGTAGGGAGATGGCAAAGGCGGGTCCTGCATGGGGGAGATGGAGGCAAAGGCCATGAGGGCTGTAAGGGCTAAAGGAGAGCAGGATGGAGGAAGGGAGAAAGGAGGGATGAAAGGAGTGAGGGAGAAGATTTCTGCATTAAACTTTGTATTTGCTATAAAGCAGATATAGGGTTTGACTTAAGAAATATTGTTGTGTGTGTTTATTTCATTAGATACATTATTATTTGTGTGTGTTTATTTCATTAAGTATGTTATTATATTGCACATGCAGGCAGACAACCAAAGTAACAGCCTACCTTCAGCACTGCCTTTTTGTACTTTTGTGCTTTATTTTCATCTCTTATTCTCTGTCAACAAATTTTTCTTTCATAATTGTTTTGCACCAGCACGGAGCACTGCATCCAGTGTATGCTGTGCTGAAAGAGCAGTAATATAAATGAAATGCCATTTCGTAAAAGGTGACATAATAATGAAGTAGTCTTCTTCTGCCCGAGGACTTCACATTACCTTCACATTACACATCAACATCATCTCTTCCCTTTGAATATCTTTCTTTGTGAAGCCAAGAAAGCAGGCTAATATCTTATCCTCCAAAAAGCCAGTTGTGACTCTGCCATAACGCCAGCACCTTTCAGGGACACAGAACTAGAACAAAATGATAAATTACCAGTTTGGTTTAAGGCCACAAAAGCTATTGAATAGATTGGGATGATTCCCTGGTTTGGGGTCCAACCTGTTTTTAGGATAGTCCTATGGCATTCCTGTTTCAAAGCTCAAGAACAATAGGATCATTGCCTGACTGCAGAGTTTTTTAAAGAGGAATACCTCTGCTACACAGTTAAGGCCCCAGCTATAACTTCTTTGAAATAGTCTTCTGAACTGCATGTCCCTGTGTTTCCCTATGACTGAATGCAGGCAGCACCATCCCTAAAGCTGTAGGAATGGTTGGAAGACGAATTATTATCAACTACTGCATTCATTACAAATATCTTGATGTAAACTTCACTGAAAAGAGCAAATGTGAAAAGTCTGTTCATCAGATTTCTGATCTTGGCAAGATCAACATTAATGGAATACATATATACCTATATACATATATAGAAGTATAAATGCATGTAGGATAAAAGGGAACTCTGGAGGTTCCAAATCGGTGAACTTTCAAGGCAGGTGAGGTTACTCTGGCTTTGTCAAGCCCAGGTTACAACAGCTTTGTGAATGAAGGCTCCAGAGCCTCTCTGGGCCGCTGGTACAGCTTCGCATTCTTAGCCACTCTGAATCCAGTCATTTATTTATTATGCACTTGTTATTGAAGTATAACACCCTCATGGCAAAGAAACCCAGTCACACTGCTCATTGATACTCACTTTAGTCTTCTTTTTGCATTTATAGAGAAAGTATCTAACTCCCCGTGATACAAACTGAAGAAACTAGTAGATACTGTAAAGGAATTTTTTTCTTTCTGCAGTTAAGAGTGGAAGGATTTGGCTACATGAGTCTGTACAGATATTTTCCCAGTGGTATTGCCACGAGTGAAAGCTCATAATCAGCTCTTTTTATTAGCCGTAGATAATATCACATTCATTGCAAGATTGGTCTCCAGTCTCAAAAGGGCACCTTGAAATCCATGTACCTCTGGGGCAAAGAAGTCACTGCAGTTTTATTAGCTGTAAGCTGTAACAATAGTTCAGGAATAAAGTCTGGGATAATCTGACTCTGATTCACATTCATAGTTTAAATGGAGGCTATCTTTGATCAAATGACCATCTGTCTATTTCTGTGCATATTAAAACAGAAATAATTCAGAAGAAAAATATATCTAAAAGGTAATTTGGGGGATGAAATATGGTTTTGATCCAGGAGACAGAGGAAAATATGCTTTCTGCATGGTCTTTTTGGGGGGACAGAGGTGAAAGTTATCAACAGTTTATTAGTATATGTCTGAAGATAATGATGAAAGTGAATTTATTTCTCAAACAAGATGTTGTGAAAACAGACATAAGCAATTTCATCATAGACTGTTTAATTATAAACCCTCATGACAAGCACTAACACAAAAATATCCATTACAGTGATATCATCCCTTTCTTAATTCAGCAGGATGGCAACAGTTTTTGCCTAAAACATTCTGAATTACAAAGTTAATCATGTTTGTCATGTAATTCTGAATTATTTGGATTTGTACTGTATTGTAACATAAATGTTTTCAAAATATTTTGGAAAGCATTTCAAAAGACAAACTTAATCCAATTCTGTCTGCCAGAGCATACTCACGCTGAACCCTGGAAAATCACATTACTGCATGAGTCAAATTTCACTCATCCTTTCACCTAATTTTGTTCTCTGATTTTTATGCCAAAGATATAAATTTAGAAATATTTACAGTCAGTGCAAAGTTGGACAAAAAATAAGTTTTCTATTCCTGTAAAATCAGTGATTTAAGTGTTTTATATACACAGAGTAATCTAAATTATTCAATAAGCACACTATTTTTTGATGCTATTTTTGGTACAAGATCTATTTAAAGACTTGGATGACTTAAACATGCTCTGGGTGTCCTATCACTGATAGGCATTCATAAGTGTTAAGACCAAATGTCTCTTCATGTTTTTTCTCTCATACAGCTGCAGAATTACATGAGAAGAGAAACAAAACTGAGAGTTATACTGAGAATTCAGCATGTTCATTCATGAAGTTCAAACAAAATATGCTGCCAACACAGAACAAAGTTCACTGGGTAATTCCAGATACATTCTTTAGGTAATTTTTTAGAGAGCAGTGATCATAGAGTTAGCATAATAAAGGCTTTTTCAATAAGTAAACTGCTAAAGGAACTAAAAACGTTCTTCTCACATGCTTTTCTTGAAGCATAGATGTAATGCCAAAACCCTGCTAGCATAGTGGCTTTCTGTGTGCCTGCTACATCCTGTATGCCTGCTACTCTCTTCCGGATGTTCTCCTGGCCTCTTAATTTTCTCTTTTTTTTTTTTATGTTTGTCTCCTGTGTAATTTTGCTCATCTCCATGCCATGCCTTGGAGAAAAGAGGGTCATCTATTCGGACACGCTGCATCCCAATTCCTGTTAGAGCTCCTTTGAATAAAAAAAGGAGTCTCCTCATACCACACATCTGAAGCACAAGTCATATGAAGGCTATTTTGAGCTGGTGGAGTGCTCTCATTATAGTTCCAGGTCTACAGGTGTGGCCTGGGAGGTGAATATATACGGTGCTACCAGGATCAAGACATCTAATTTAGGTTGACCCACATAAAGACAAGAGGTAAAACTATAATAATGCAGAACCCCAAAAGGAGAAAGAAGCTTAGAAATTTCTCAGATGTAAGCCACCACCAGAAAAATCAGAGATTGTGGCTGAAGCTATCAGGATTCAGTCCTCTTGGAAGTGTAGAGTTAGGCTGGTGTGAGGTATATTAGGATACTCTAATATATGCTAATAGAGTTTGTTTTGGTACTAAGCAGGAAGAAATAATGCATGGAAATCTGTATGTTATTAACAGTCACTTGTGTATCTTAACAGGATGACCATGAATTGACCTGTTCTGTATCTTTGTTGTGGGTTGGCTTACACCATGCAGCTATTTTCTAGACAGAAATCTACACAATGTCATAAATTCAACTTTTTGTGAACACTTTTCTTTTTTTTTCTTTTTTTTTTTTCTTAACTCTTTACATATTTTAAATGTATGGTTTCTTAGTTCTTCCTGCCTTGAGCCGTGCAATGATAGTTAGAACTAAAAAGGAGTATCTGGTGGTAAATCTACAAAGAAATCCTGAAGCCGAAACACATACACGAGATGGAGAATTGCTCTACAAAATGCTTTTCGATGATTCTCCACTGAATAGCATGAAAAAGCATTAGGCACAGAGATGGGCGAACACAGCTGTGGATTTCTCTGTGATCCTGTATCAAGAGCTGTTCTGTGGATAATCCATTTAAAACTGCTCTTTGGCCTGAGCATGTGCCAAGTTTCTGCATCAATCATGATATTCTGCCTTGCCCAGAGAGAAGTCAGTCAACAACTAATGTGATTACAAGGCCACGACAGTTTTTAACAGGAAAATGGCTTTAGAAAATTGCAATGGGATTTGAAGCGATAATTCCTTGAATGGAAAGGTGGCTTTTCATATTCTGATGCTGAATCACTATTTCTAGCAATGACAACAGGAGACAAAAGTGCAAAACAAATTCAATATATTTTTTTTTTAAGGCTTCAGTGTGTTGGTGTTCATCACTTCAGTTTGGAGGTCACACCTCAAACCCTTCTCTTAGAAGAAAGAAAGATCCATTTGGATACAGTGGACATATTTTGATCAGCAAGCTGTGCAATGCAGAGCATTGCATCTCTATCAGAATGCAGCAACAGTCAAAGACATTCATCAGCATCATTTACTTATTTTTGAAAGTGCAATTGTGGTATAACGAATTTTGCACTATTTGCAGCTGAAAACTGCTTATTAAGTATATATTAAAATTTTAAGTATTATATCGTAGCAGCACTGTTCTATGCCATTTTAGCAGAACTAAGTTCTATTGTAGTTTAGCAGAACCAATTACATCTAAATACACAAAATGCATTAAGTGAGACTACATGATGGATGAAAGAAAATGCAAATCACACTAGTGAGGCTAATTGTTCCTTTTCATTCAAGTGAACAGCAATCGACTTGTTGCACTGACTTCCCTGTCACCTCTGTTTTTTCCTAAGTTTACTAGGAAAAGACAGGCAGCAGAACACACAACCTAAAAGTTTTGCCTTCTGAACCCATAGGCCTATCCCAGCAGCAAGCTTTATCCCAACAGAAGGTGTAAACTTAGCTGTAGTCGGAGCAATCAGAATCTACAAAACCAGAACTAGATACATATGAGGATTACTGGAGCAGAAACATACAAAGCCTACATTTGACTGCTTCCTTTTGTCTATCACAAGAAGCAGTTTTAATGGAAAATCCTGGAATTTTGTTAGGTCATCTTACTATAATTTAGTAGTTATCAAATAAACTATAATTTAAATTAATCAATATTGTGGGGTTTGGTTTGGTTTGTTTTTTAATCTCTCTTCAGTTGTAAGCACTTGCATTTTCCCTACTTTTCTAGCCAGAAAAACTGTCTTCAGGAGTTATCTCACTGTAGTCTGAGGAGCTTTCCTGAAGGAGAGTCCTTACATGTCCTTAGGCTGACCCTTGCTTGACACTCAGTAACTCTAGGCTACGGTAAAACATTGTGGCTTCTCTGCAAAATGATTCAAAATGCACACACCTCATAATAGGCTCCACTCCTGTCTAAGGCTGCATTTGCCTGCTGATCCTTCATCACTGGAGAAAACTAGAGCTGTTTTTCTATGCTGACTTTCTATCCATTAGATATCTCTGCATTCTTGGCATTGCTACTTCTATTATTACTTCTTTCTACAACTGCTTTTTTTTTTCCAATCTATGTAGGATTTCTCATTGTGTTCTCTTATTTTTATTTCCTTTTTTTTGTGTAATACTTTTAAATATTACAAGTTAGTTTATTGTTGGCAAAAGAGGCAGGATTTCTTGTGTTAAAAACTGATGTACTCATCATTCTTTACTTTGAATAATTTATTAGTCCAAACCCCAAGAGTGTCTTAGAAAACTGAAACCATACCTCCTGTGAACTTACCACACCCACATCCACAAACACTGATCATTTGAACACTCTCCCTACAACCTAATTAGTATATCTGAGCCATTTACTTTTGTGCCAAAGTAATCTATGGCTAAAGATTCAGCCAAAAGCATGTCAACTCTAAGTGCTTTTGTTGATTTGCATCTGAAGTTAAAAGACTTTTTAAATCTCAGACTACATTCAAAAAAGACCAACAGAAATGCATTACCTCTTCATATGATGGGGAAGCTGGCAGCTCTGTGTAAACTTCTTTTTTTTTTTTCCCAGAAAGTTGTTGGCTCTTGCCTCAAGATAAAATGTGAGAACCGTGGGCACAAACTGAACAGGGTGGGTAGCATTTAAGGGTGGGATTCATCAGATTTAAACCTCAGCACAAGTTTCAAAGGGCTGATTCACATCCAAAGACTTGACTGTCCAATTTGAACTGCGCCAAAACAAACCAGTAACCTAAAAATAAGACTCTGCATTGTGCCTATCATCTTCCTTCTTGTTTTATTTTTTTTTCCCATAAATGAAATAAAATTGCAAGATACAATCCACAAGGATTACCACAATTGCAAGATACACAAGGAAAATAAAAGTTTTTTTAATGATTTCCCACTGAAAAAAGAGGTGATCCAAATAAGAAAAGGTAAGCAGAAATGTGCTTTACAGTCCACACCAGACAAAGTAGGAAGAAAGTAAATCAAGTCCATCTATCCTTCCGGCTTTTGTAACTCATTTAAAAAAGAAAAAGCCAAACCTGTTCTAACCAAATTAGGTTAACAGACTAGTGAGGCTGCCTGTTTCCTATTTCATCTTTATAATTTTTATTTTGTTAATTAATTTTGAGAATATTAACATTAGCTTTAATGTTGATGTTCCTACTTCTTTGTAATCAGATGAAGTGATTCCAAGGTCTTTCATGTGTGTTCTAGTTCTCTTTTCAACAGCTTTCATAACTGCCTGCTTCTATTTATATTTCTCCTACCGCAAAGCCAATGTCACCAAGATACTTCTGCTCTTGCTCATAAGAAATGTTAAATCTGTTATTTTTGGAAAGGAGCTCAGCATCACTCATGCTGAGTAATTACTTTCATTTCTTTCATCTTGTTTTCTGTTTTCCATCTCTTTTATTTTGCATTAACCCCTTACTGCTAACATTCACCAGGCAACAGTCTAGTGGAGCCAGGCTACCACAGTGCTGACAGCTCCATGACAGTAGGCAGAGATGGTGAAGTATTTCTGTGTGACAGGCTGCAAAAAACATCCTCACTTTCTTGATATGGTCACATTTAGAGATAAGCTGTGATGGGTCACGTGTTTTCCTTTCATGCTGCTTGTTCCTGCCCAATTGAGCAATGGCAGCAGGGAGACATTTTTCTCCTAGCACTCATCAAGATGTAATAACAGGGCTCCTATTGTTAGAGAGGCAAGCCGTGCTTTTGTTGGCACCAATAAGAGTTTTAATGTAAACACTGGCCTTAAAAGACAACATACTTGCAGTTAAGAGAATACAAAAATATCTACTAATAACATATCTTCATTCTAAATTCTAACACATGTTTCTGAGATCACCAGTCTTTCCTCTTTTAAGTCATAAATCTAACACCATACCTTTAGTTACAACGATCCTGTAGAAGACATAGAGGTCAGAACACAAGGTGGGTCTCCCCCTCATGAAGCTTGTTTAAAGCTAATGCTAAAACTAGCCAGAGCCTTCTCACAAAGAAACAGATGTAAAAATAAAGATCAAGATCCTGGCTCTGGTGCCCTCTTGCCTTGGCTAGAAGAGCCAGCCCAGCAAAGACATGGAAGTAGCTCACTTTGTGCTACTTCAAAGGGACAACAAGGGTGACACTGACATGTGGTATGCATCAAAACCCAGTGCCTCCTATTCTTTGGCATTAGCTATCAGACTTAATTTTAATTTGCTCCAGGCCTGCAGGTGCACAAAACACTTCAGAAGCTCCTAGTCCAAAATACCTTCAAGCTTGGTACACATTGTCCCTACTCACAAACAACAGATCTCAATACAAGATTTAGCATGATTTATATCTAACTGTTAAAGGTTGTTTAACAGTGAAAGTTTACCCGTTAAATCTTTCTAAAAACCAGATAATTTTAGGAGTAGTCAGAGGGGATAATAAGCTTTGATATACTGGCCTGATCTCTCCTGGTTGGAGAAAATGGATGGAATGAAAAAGACACTTGGTATTTGGCCATTACTATAGTTTTGATCCACTAGTGCAAAATTATACCATAATGAACAACAAAAAAAAAAGCAGCTCTAAAATGTCAGGCTTGTACATTGAACACTAGTGATTTAAATCCATGCTCAGACAGGTAAGCAACCTGATTGCCAGTTACTGAGGTCACAGAACTTCCACTGAGCCAAGCATCTGATTTTGCAGATTTGGTTTCTGGTTGCCAGAGCATTGTCCGAATGTAAAGAAGTTTTTCAAAACACTAGTTTATTAAAAAAGTTATCAGTGGCCTGATGATAATTAGCCACAAGATCTGCAGTGTCATTAGGACCTGAGAGATTGGTCCTGATGAGATTCAATTTTCTACAGCCCACAAAAAGCCAAGGCTGATGACTGCCAGATATATCCCATCCACTTCGCCTAGGTCATACTGCCAGGCAATGTGGATTATATGATTACAGACCTGGGCACTTTGTTGCAATATGCCAGATGGTTTTTTTAAACTGCCATCTTCCAGATTCATGATTTATAGTTAAAACTTCTCTAGTTTCAGTGCTTTAAAAGGTAAATGAGTGTGTAATCAATGTAGTGATGTCTCTCTGAGTTTACAAGCTGGATGATGGGTTGAAATGACGTAAATTGCCTCATATTTTGTGACAGGTTATTGCTGATGTCTGGTGATAATTCTCTTAACCTCACTGATTTCACTACTGATTCTACTAGATCACTCACACTGGAAGTACTTACAGCTTTTGGCAAATGTTTACTGTGTAAGGTTAAAGATATTCCCATCTCTTCACTGTATGTTTAAGGTAATTCCCTACCTGGCCAGCAAAGTCAAGGAATGAGAAATGCATCTCTTCCGAATCAAACTGGTCCCTTGATACTGAAAACCAAGCATCCTCTTTTAGGTGCCTGAACATCTAATTATCCTTTCTCTAACCACCAACCTTCAGTTTTCTTTTAGCTTCTCAAATGTCTTGTGTTGCTGATTTTAAGTAAATGATAGTTAATATAAATGTAATACTTGAGGAACAGATACCTATTCAACAAGGCTGTGCAAGAAAGTGAAAAGAAGAAAGTAAGCACACTGAGTGACCCAGCTACTTAATTTCATAATGCCTACCAAAATTTCAAATCCAATGTGTTCCAAAAGTCACTGTTTATTGTATCTAAATTGTCACTGATATCCATGAACAATTAAAGTTGCAAGAATAATCAGGCAGCAAAGGTAAAATTACTCTGTCAGACACAGTCTATAGCTTTGTTGAAAAGCTTTACTGTAGGTTGGTTTGGAATAGAGAGAATGGAAGTAACTAAAAACAACAAAAGAGAAATAATAAAACATTTTGTATTTTGAGGAAAATGTTCTCCTGTCACAAAACCAAGGAGAAAATGCACTACAAAAGAAATCTGAAAACCTTACTGAAAAAATGTGTATCATGAAAATGGAACTGCCTAGAACCATCTACTATCAAGTAGGGATGAATATAAACAGAAAAAGAAATAATCACAAAGAGATGAAAAATGTTGATATAAAACTGCCTAAAAATGAGTATAACAAGCTCCAATGAAACTTGGATGAGAAAGTAGCTTTTTAAAACAAATTTCCCTCTTTTGGATAAAGAAAAAACAAACTGCAGAGAGATATTTACACATGATAATTTGTACTTTTCACATGCAATTTTAGAGTGCTGAATCTAAGGTCAAGACAAAGAAAGCTCAGACTAGAACTCCTCAATGGACAAAAATCAAGCTCTCAGAAGAAATGAAGCAACTAAATTAAGGTCACCTATGACACCTTGATTCAGGCTCCCGCTCACCTGCTTTAGCATAGATTTTATTACATGTTCATTACTCTTTTGCTACACTCGGTAAATAATTGCAGTACACAGAGCAGGTTGTTTTTATTTAATAGAAAGCAAGACACTAATTTTCAAAGCCTCCAGCTGCAGTGAAAAGGAAACTTATGCTGCTGTGATGACAATTGCCTCCATTATAAAGCAGGCCCATGGGACCAGGTCCTGTGATCATGCAAATAAAGTTAATACTACAGCATAAGAGGCAAGCTGCTGTCTGGTATTTCTTAATTTTACATACTTGGAAACTTTCTATTTCCCTAATGTATACTTCTCTATATATATTTTGAAAAATGTTAACTGAAGTAAATCAAAATAAAGTGGAAACTGTTGTTTCATGTTGATGGTCTCTGTAAGTCATCCATAGACTAGGGAACTACAACAGAGGCTTGATGACACTTAAGGAGTATCTACTTCAACTCTAATTTCTAAATAGGAGCATGTGACTCTTTGCACTCGAAGAGTTGTGATCAGTGGCCTGATGTCCAAGTGGAGACCAGTGACAAGTGGAGTACCTCAGGGATCTGTTCTGGGTCCAGTGCTGTTCAACATCTTTGTCAGTGACATGGCCAATGGCATTGAGTGCCCCCTCAGCAAGTTTGCTGACGATACCAAGTTGTGTGGTGCAGTGGACTCACTTGAGGGAGGGGATACCATCCAGAGGGACCTTGACAGGTTTGAGAAATGGGCCAATGCAAACTGCATGAGGTTCAACAGGTCAAAGTGCAAGGTCCTGTATCTGGGCTGGGCCAATCCCAGGTACAATTAGAATGGGTACAGAGTGGGCTGAGAATAACCTTGAAGAGAAGGACTTGGGGGTGTTGATTGATGAGCCAGCATGAGCTAAACATGAGCCAGGAGTGCATTCATGTGGCTCAGAAGGCCAGCCATATCCTAGGATGCATCAAGAGGAATGTGGCCAGCACATCAAGAGTGGTGATTCTCTCCTTTTACTCTATTCTTGTGAGACCCCACCTCAAATAATGCATCCAGTTATGGTGTCCACACCATAAGAGGGACATAGCTCTGTTGGAATGAGTCCAGAGGAGGCCGCAAAGATGATCTGGGGGCTGGAGCACCTCTTCAACAACAATAGGTTGAGGGAGCTGGGATTGTTTAGCCTGGAGAAGAGAAGACTCGGGGGAGACCGTATAACTGCCTTCCAGTACCTGAAGGAAGACTGGAGAGGGACTCTTCACAAGAGTGTCCAGGAATAGGATGAGGGGAAATGGTCTTTAAACTGATGGAAAATAGGTTTAGATTGGATCTTAGGAAAAAGTTCTTCAGTACAAGGGTGGTGAGGCTCTGGAATAGATTGCCCAGAGGGGTTGTGGATGCACCTTCCCTGGAGGTGTTCAAGGCCAGGTTGGATAAGGCCTTGAGCAACCTGGTCTACTTGAGAAGCATCCTGACCATGGACAAGGAGATTGGCTTAGATGATCTCTAAGGTCCCTTCCAGCCTCAGTCATTCTATGATTAATATACTACTACTTGCATAAAGATGGACATTGTGTGGAACTATTATCCTTCTATTTATTCAGAGCAAATCAACAATTTGTATGGCATTACACTTTGCAGTTTTGTTTTCTGTTTGTTTGAAATGCAATGAAACGCAAATGTAAAGCTTACTGGTAGTTTATGTTGGCTTTTTTTTTTTTTTCTTTTTTGATTCATAAGAAGTTTTGTAATTTTAAATGTGTTTGGGTGACACCTATTTTTCAAGTGCAAAGTTGTGAAATATCTTGCAATCAGACAGCATCGCTACACACTCAATCCTAAAACTAAAAATTTCTAATAGAAAATTTCTGGGTAGCAGCTCTGACCCTCTCTAAAAGCAGATGATGATCTGAATGGGCTATTAAAACATTGTGGCAATTGTAGTGCTGGTTATGTACTGGTGCCTTCCATTATACAAGGCCAGCCCTTGAGTGATGACTACATTGTGATTCATGACTGACATTGATTTGATAGGGAGATGGTAGTAAAACTTTGGTTTTACAGTGAAAAAAATTAAGATGAGGAAAGCTCTAGTGTTCAAATTTTTCAAGGATTTTCTCAAAAGTCAGGCTCTCTTCAGTACTTAAGATGGGTGAGGGTTTTTATTTAGAACATTATCTGATTACCAAAGTTATAGCTTCATTTGGACTGATTAATTTATTTATGTAAATTTCTGCATTTGTTCCCCATGATTCAAATTAGATTAATAACATATCATCGACAGGAATAAAAGTTTATTAGAATGAGTCAATTATAAAGAGAATTTATAATTTGAATCTAAAAGAAGGCACTCAAGTGGAAATTATTTTGTTTTAAATTGTTATCATCAATCTGAACTCCTATAATTATGAAATTTTTCAAATACCATGATGCAGTTGAGCTATGTAATTTCCTACTACACCCTTAGTGTGTATTATATCTAATTATCTAGTTTCCGGGGATCATACACTAAATCTTGTGATCCAGTGATGAAGATAAGGAGGCATAAAACTCACTTATACTCTGCCATTACATTTTCCATGTATTAAACCAAATCCCTAGTTTCCTAGTCGCCACAGGGTCCAGGTGTAGGATACTAGTTTTATACCACTTTGTATCTCCACTCTTAGCCACATCCAGCTCCTTCGAGGCATAAAATCCTCTCCAAAGTCTAAGGTGCTATTGCCATTAATTTAAAAGAAACCTGGAAATGTCAAAATGGCATGAGACTAAAAACATTACTGAGTCTATCCCCCTCTGCTGAGGCAGGCTAGACCATCCTTAACAGATGGTCATCTAGTCTCTCTTTCAAAGACTCTAAAAATAGAAATACTATTTTTACACTAGGCAGCTTGTTCCTGTTATTAATTATCAATGTGTTTTGAATGTTATCTTTTTCCATGTAACTTAAACCTCTCTTGTTTCAATCTCAGCCTTTTTTTTTTTCTTGTCCTCCAGGGGATGTGGAAGATAACTGAATACCACTATGTAACAGACTGTGTAGACTGCAAGATGTATTCTTTAACAGTCTTATTTTTCTAGCCTAAGTTAGCTCAGTGCTTACAGATGATCCTCAGAGATCACAGTGTCTAAATCTTTTAGCATTTTTAGCTCTTCTCAGAACTCATTCTAACTTGCATACATCTTTCATAAAGAGTAATTCCTAAAATTAGACACATCTAAGCTGAGGCTTTACTAGATCTGGAAAAAAGCAAAATAATTACTACCTGTGTTACATATAACACAGCTGCTAATACCACCTAAAATGAAATTTGCAATTTTAACCACATCACACTGTTGATTTACATTTATTATGTTGCTGTGTGCAGTATCTCCAGAATCCTTTTCTGCAATTCTTCTGCCTAAAGAGTGATTACCCATTCTGTATTTGTTGGGGATTTTTTTGATCCCCAAGTGCCTTAATAGGCATTTTTCTTTATTGGATTTCATCTTTCTGATTTCAGACAATTTCTCTGATTTATCATATTTGTTAAATTCTCACTTTTCTTTTTTTGGTATTGAGATATTTTGCTTTTGCAAAATTTAATTAATTCTTCAAGTAATTTATAGCTTTCTACCCTGATAGTCATGCTTCTTTCACTCTATCTTCTCAGGAGACCCTACCTAACAGCAGTTAGAATTTGCTATCTTCTTTGAAGAAATATACTTCTGTCAGCCTTTATCCTCCTCTTTGATCCATGCATACTCTTCCTAGAATCTCAGATACATCAACATCACCAACCTTTTTGACTTTGTATTTTCAAATGGTACTGTCTGCCTAGTTTGAATCACATGTAAAACTGGTAGTCTAACCATCTATTCAAACAAAAATAGTGTGTCCATCTGACAAGCTCTTATTCCTTGTGTGAAAAGCAAAATTACTCTTCAGTAATACAAACTTAATTAATACTATATCCTATAACCTTGTGATTTCAATGCAATATATATCTATACAGAAATAGCCTCATCCACCTACTCCATTTGGCAGTTTATAATAAATCCTTACCATTAAATTAACCTTATTCTTTTCCCCTTTCATCTTCACCCAAGTATCCAACCAAGCTGCCTCCTCCTGAACTTCAGAGCAGGTATGTGTACATTCTTGATCCACAGAGCAACAGTTCCCCGTGTTTTTCCTTCAGCATGGGCAGGGTTTCACCCTCCATTAAAATTAGACATGAGCATTGTACCTATTTCATACAAACACTGACTTCTATCCTGAAGCCTCAGAACTTGCCTGGCTACTTTTCAGAGAAAACAAAGGATGACCTGTTGTAATGACCTGCATGTGTACCAGCCCAAGAACAATGCAGACTACAAGTGCACATAAGGAGAAGCTTGCTGAGTAGGGATTAAAATAGATGAACATAAAAAGGCAGTATTTTATTAACACAACAAAATGCCACACAACATAGCCAAGGGAGTAAACAAGAAAAATCTCTAACAGCCCTATAATTATCATGTAAATTGAGATTAATAATAGTACAAATACTCATCCCATGCTCTTCTAATCAACAAATAGCAGATTACAGGGTAATTAGTAGGGAATTTATATATGATTATTAAGATCTAGATTACATGGTGGCTAATTATAGTAGCAATCTGAAGGCACACTAATGACCATGGAATCATATGGCAAAAAGTACATAAATTACATGTGTAGCATATCCTAGAATTGGATATATGATCAAACATGGATTTAAATAGAACAAAATATTTTTCATTATTTATCCATTTCTCCAAAATATTGAAAATAAGGCATCTAAGTAATATTTAAAAAAAAACCACTAGGCGGATTCTCAGCACAAGATTTAGTAGAAAATATTATTCAGGATTTATCAAATGACCATAAAAATATCTGTATCAGTTTCCCTAATTTGGAAATTCAGAGAAAATTTGAAAGCCTAGGCAGTATGATAGATACATGGTATTTTTGTGACTGTCACTCCGAATTAATTCCAGTGAGCAATGCACAGGACAATCTGTGTCCTTTCAAATGCGAGCACATCCTTAAGAAGTTAAAACCAATGTGAATTCTTTCTGAAAATGTAAAACTCAAATTTATGAGATTTTTTAGTTCAACCAAATATAAAACTAGTTTCCTATGTCCACATAGGGACACCAACAATATGATTTTCTGATGTGGTAGGGTATGCAACAACTGTCCTGCATGAAACTACTGGAGACAGAGGATTAATGAAACTCAGACCTTAATTTATGAGCCAAAAGTGAACTTTCAGTGTCACACTTAGACAGCCTTAAAAACAATCCTCAAAAGAAATCATTATAAAGCACTATTTTAGTATGGTGATATTAAAGCAATAATGATTTATTCCTTGGGAAAACCAGGAGAGTGGGTCATTTCTGTGCAATAGAGGAGAACATGTCTATAGCCACTGTCATATCCACTCCTTCATTGATCAATGTCTGCTTTCTACTGCAATCCAAAACAGTAACGATGACCTTTAAAAGATAGAGACTCTGTAACAGGCATGAAAAAAAGAGCAAAAGGGATAATGAACGGAGTACACACTCCACAAAATGTAATCAGAAGAATGGAGAAGTTAAATGCTAGCGAAAACAACTGTGTGGGAGAAAGAACATCTAATGAGAAATATATAGAAAGAATGAGGGCCATACTCTTGTAGCTGCCTGAACCAGCTTGATTTTTATCCTCTAGTTATAAACGCTAAACAAGATCAAAAGACTTGTTCTGAAGTGAACAATTTGACATAGCATGCTTCATTCTCATGTTAGTAGGGACCTGGGAATGTTCTAGAGAACATTAAACTGTCCGGTGCTGCTTAGCTCTATGGAAGATGCTTCAGAACGTCTTCTTACGCAAGGCTGAATTTTGGTCATCCATTAGCAGTTCTCATAAGCTTTGAAGAGCACTTACAGATTCTGGACATATATCATTTTATCTGTGAATCTTCCATTACTCAATGCCAGAAATTTTTTCTGAAACTAGAACTGCCTGATTTCTTTTGAGAGTCAGGTTGGGAGGAGACCTGACACGTACCATTCTTCTTGCAATGAAGAACACTGGCTTAATTGTCCCTCTGGCACCATCCATCCTCCTTAAGCTGGTACAGAAACGTCACAGGCCACAGAAACACACAGAGTAGAAGAGATGCTTATTGAGTAGCCCATTTTCTGGAGCTAGTGATGCAGGCATCAAAACCAAACCTGTTCTCAACCCAAAAAGGATTAGGAATCTTGAAGCTATTTCTTTTCATTTTGTGCTACTATTTTATAGCTTCTCTGCAGGGCTTTTCTTCAAGTCCTCTTGCCAGATATAGCTTACTAGTGAAATGACTCCAGTATTGCTGTGAAGAGCATAGTGGCCAGAGGTGGAAATGGATATCTTGGGCCATGAGATGTAGTTAAACCAGCAAGGGTACTTGCACAAATTCACTGTTTCCAAAATCACAACTGAGGATAGTTATGGACTCTGTTCCACCCTTCACTCTGCTGTGAAAATAAATTCTAACTTTTTCCTGGTTTGCTATATTTTTTAGGGAAAACCAGCTGCTGTATTTGTCTTATACTCATTTATCACAATCATAACAATTAATCAACTAATTAATCACTCAGAAGTAATTTTTGTGAAACTGATTTTGAAAAAAAAGTTAAGGATTCAGATGATAAAATAAATATATGTGAAATTGATGAGAAGGACAATGACAGAGGAAATCTGCTAAATATTCATATTTCTGCAAAATATGTAAAAAATTGAATCATTAACAAACAGTACATTTTTAAAGACATTTGTGCAAGACATAAACAGATAGAAATGCCACTATAGAAGGTAAAATAAATCTAAAACAGCAGAAGACAGTTGTGAGTGAGAATGAGTGAAATATGCCAGAAATTGTTGCGTGTTTTACAGAAATGAAAATTAGAATGGAGGGTAAGTCTGTAGGCTACTAAACAACAAAAAGTAGTGAGAACTCCAAAACAGACTGTATTCCAGAATGATGAAATAGATGAAAGACTGGGAGAAATAGGGAGAAACTGAAACATGACATTAAATATGTCATGATTAAGAACAAAACCTAACACATGTAAGTTAGGATGTATTTTTCAATAGTGCAGGCTCTAGTCTTCAAACTACCAGCCACGAAATATTTCACATAGCCTACATTATAAATGGTGAGCTGAAATTATAGAGGAAAGAGAAGAGATTGTGAAAGACAGGAAAAGCAGATCTGAAATAACAGAAAAAGGAATGAAAAAAATGTCAAATCCCAGAAAAGATAATACTGCCTTGATAATAACTGTTGAGAAATTCATATGGAGACTGGTCCAATATTTGTGGCATTGTGCTTCAAAGGAAGATAATACAGAACTATGAATGGTGAAAAGAAGTAAAGATTGGTAAGATCTTGGGTTGAGTTTGATGAGAATTTGCAATAATAAGAGTGAACCAGATTATTCCTTAGGTAAAACAACCAATTTCGTAATTAAATGTGGATAAACAAATGTAAGCTGTGGTTTTTAAGAACGACGGTTATAAAACAGCTTTAGGTGACATCCAGATTCAGGAGGAAACACAGGTGTCGTGACTATGTTCTGTAGTGAGTCAATGTAAGTGATAGTTTTGACAAAACTGTATCTGCAAGATCATCATCCTATGTGGGTTTCTTCAGCTGCATCACCATTGCAGATGGCTAACATATATCCTCTGTTGTCAACTACCTCTTCCATTTTTCTGGAAGAGCTATTTTTGCAGCTATGTCGTGACCCAAACTTAGGAACTGGTTAGGCTGAAAAAAGCCCTCTCTTTCTATTACATCAGTTTTCAGCCTGATGACTTAGCCATGACAGTTCACTGGGTGGTTGTGCAACTGAGGGGACAAATAAAAAGGGCTGGGGGACAAAAAAACCCAATCAGCTAAAGGCTGCTTAACTTGACCTGAATTCAGATTTGCCCCAATGGCTGAGTTGATAAGGCACCTGCATTTCCATCTTGATTTTGCACACTACTGATCTGCATATCAAAGGTAAAATCTTAGCTTTCCTCACATTGCACTCGTCCTGGCCTCCTCTCATCTTCACTCACTCATGGATAACTACTAGTTCCTCACTTAGTGCACTGAGCTCTGCAACTCTGGTTGCAGTACTACGTTAGTGAAGATAGCAGTGCTCATTCTTTCATCTTTTTATGCCACTGAAATAATGTAGCCAGTCCTTCAGGGAGAGACAAAGACAATTTTGCAGAGTGAAAATAAAGAACGGGTAATTCCTCTGCACTCACAGAAATGGAATTTTGTTCAGAAAGCTGTGTGCTATCTTGAATATATATGCCTGTTTTAAAAGTTTAAACAGTGAAAAAAAATCAGTTTTAGAAGCTATTTCTATCAGAGAACTAAAGATTCAGCAGGCCATTTTGCATTGTAATTATGTGCTTTTGAAAAAGTGCAACACTTAACTGTCATAGAGGCACTCAAGTAATTATAAAAGGTATCTCTAGAAGAAAAATGTTAGACCATTAAGCAATGATTGGTTTAAATTTGAAATATTATGTTTCAAACTAAAATATGGCAATATAAATTCCAATTCTAAGCTAGCTGTAAAGCTCCCTGCATCAGGTAAATGAACTACTCAGAAAACGCCTGATTTTCATTTGTGTAAATCTAGATAAAACCAGAAATACCGAAGCAGACAGAAATAAATGGTAGACTACTTTATGTTCATCTTTACATGTTGCGGGAGCAAAACCTAAAGAATGAAATAGTGAATTAATAATCTGGGTTTTTTTGGAGGCAGCATATAAAATTCTCGTAAGAGTTTTTATATGAATACTTCCTTATTGTAAAGATATGAAACTTTGCTAAGTAAGGACTAACAGATACCACCAGAAACTTTTCTGTGGTATAGAAAGAGGTCTTGAAGGGCTCCAGGGGAGATATAGTTTTCCCCATCTTAAAATAGCTCGTTCTTAGACCTTATCAGGCTTCACTGCAGAGAGGTGTTCTCATGGACTTGAATGACTACCACAGCTTCAGCAGGAACACTGTTCAGAATGCAGGCAGACCTTCCTCTCACAGAAAGAATAATCTTTTCAGGACATTTGTAACACTGAGGTTTTATTTTCAGATATCTAATGCCTAATCACTTCTAACTAACAGTATTTCTGTAATATAGGGGAACTTGGTTCTTTGTAATATATTAACATGTGTGGATTAATAAATATATTTTCATTTTTTGGAAGGCCTTAGCACAGAGATTTACATGACTCTCTAATATATTGTTTGCTAGTCCTTTATTTCTACATTTGGCAAGAAACTATTTAATATTTTCAGCAACTGTATAAAACCACAAAACTGTACATTTCTAATATCATCTTTCCTTTGCATCAATAGTTCCACTTTCAATACTTTTACTGTTTTATGAAGCTAAAATTTAGTTCATCTTTGGAAGATAATAAAGTGGGGTGCTAAAGAAATACTTGAAAGTGAAGTTTTGAGTTTCTATCAAACCTGTGTCATGAATGCACCTTCTCCCTCTGTCAAATCATTACCCACTATCAGAAACCACGAGTGTGGTACTTTATTTTTATAAGGTATTCCTTGCTCTGTGCTTATTTCATGCTTTTGGATTAGCAGAAAAGAATTTCATACTCAGTGAAATTAGTGCAGTAAGAATATGTAGTTCAAAGCTTCATTCTGCTGAATTTGCCTTATTTGGTACAAACAGTTCCTAGAGAGCCATGACTATAATTTAAATGGTTCAGTGAGATGAATCAACTTTTTTCCTCTTCTTTCACTCCACTGTCAGCCCAACAGGAGAAAATGTTGACATTATAAGACTTTCAACCTAGTAAAGCACTCACTGATAAGTATGTGCTTAGGTTTTTGTTAGTTCACAAAGCACTTAAAAGTTTATTTCTTTCATTCCTACTGACTTCAAATCATATACAAGCTTAAACCAAAACACACAGTGTTTGCTTTCATGAACCAAGTCCAAATTGAGAAATACATTTTAAATGGACTTATCCAATAAAAGCTTCAAGCTCCTATCTGATTCCATTAAAATTCATTAAAGATTTTATCCTGCTCAAAATCTCTGAGTATAGCTGGGGAGATTAAATTGTCAACCTTTGAAACTTTATCTAAAGTTAAGACCTTCAAGTCAAAAAACTTTAAATAACTATCAAAGATGTCATATTATGTTCTGCAAACAACTTCTGATTTTTAAGAAATAAACATAATCTATGAGGTAATGATACTAAGATATGTAATATTTGTAATCTTGCCAAATATATGCTAGCAGTGCTTTTCAAATTAGCTAGTGATAACCACTTCTTACTGAGTCTCAGAAATATCACTGATTATTCTTACATCTTTTCTCAAATGTGCAAGTCATCTTTGTGCTCTCTTTTTTTTTTTTCCTCCATCAAATATTATGAATTAAATAATTTTGGTAAAACAGCAGACTACACTGTTGAAGATCTTTGAATTTGTATAGTGAACAGAATATCTATCAATGGTCAGGTACAAATTACTCCATCTCACATAACTGAGTAGAAGAGTACTGAATAAAGCTGAAGAAACATTTGATATCTCCATCTTCCGATTTAGTCTTGTTATTCTACTATCTGTAACACCATCATAATATGGTTAGGAAAACTCTTGTTTTCCTAACTTCTGAAAACTTGCCTGTATGTCCCTTTGTTAAGATCCTTGCTCATCCTATGTGAAATCTCCTGGGGACACAGGCTGGCACAGTCAGGTATTACCCAACGACGGAAAAATGAGATAGTCACCTGTCCAGCCTAAAGAGCATACACTTATTCGGAAACACCTTGGCAGGTGCTCCCCTAGTCACCTCTAGCTCAGTTGTATCTCTGCATTTTTAGGAAAGCATTTCTGTCTCTTTACCACTGTTTCTCGGTGAAATCTCTGTGTCCCCTTACCGAAGTTTCTTTCTGAATTTTAGCAATTCTCTTATTTTCAATATTCCTCAAGTTCCACATGTTCAGATACTAAAAAACTGATGAACTCAGCTAAGTCTTCACTAAAGAACTTCATCCTTCTCCCATTAATTTTAGAGTCAGATTCATAGCTGGACGAAATCAACCAAAGCTTCCATAAGCTACAGGCAGCACAGCTGCCCCCACACACACTCAAACTGTCATGTGCTACCATATGTGCACTTACTGCCCATGGGATTCAAAATGGACAAAGCTGTCCTGAAAAGTTATGTTGTGAGCCATGGTATGCTCAAATGCAATTTATCTCTTCAGTAGTTTCTATAGACTGGACTTCTCTGTCCCCAGTGAAAAATTTAAATCTGCTCTTCCCCACTAGAAGTTCAGAAGGAAGATGGAAAATGAACCCCTGCCAATGATCTCTTTTGAGAGGCTGCCTCTGAGGCTCAGAAATCCTCAGCAGTCCTCCCCCTCAGCAGTGCCACCTGGAAATTCTGCTCAGATTCCCACTACCCTACCCACCCTGCATTTTACTCAGTTATCAAACAGGAATGCTCTTTCTCCTTGGCCCGCATGTCTGCTGTTATTTATTACCTACATCGGTCATTTTTCACATACTATGCTTTTCTGCTGTGGATTTTGGTATCCTTTATAACAGAGAAACTGGAAAAAATGAAGCCATCTGGCACAATTTTCTATAATTTTTGAGTAGTAACCTTCTCAGCTGTGTGTCATAGGGAGATATGAACCTTGTTCTAAGGAAGGAGACTGCTTGACTGGCTGATGAAAGGGTGTGTAAAAACAGAAGCAGATAAGAAACCCACAGTGTATAAACATGAGGAGAACAGCTTCTTATAACATGAAAGCAGCACCACTGATAAAGTGGTTAAGGCAGTGAAGTATCTGAAGAATAACAGTCACAAAAAAGGAGTAACCAAATAAAGATCAAAATCTTATCCCCATGCTACAGGACCTACCAAGTAGTTAAATGCAGCCCAAGTTAAAAACAGAGTTAAAAACAAACAAACAAAAATAAATACAGTTTTATTAAAATATATACTGTCAGAGACTTTTTAGTAAAATATTTTATATAGATCTGTGTGGCTTTCATGACACATATAACAATCAGGAATGAGGAAGAATTAGAATTGTTCAAAATTAAAATAATTTTATTAAATAGAAAACAATATCTTTCTAAGTTCAGAAAGAACATTATTATGGGTTTTGCCCTCTCCTCCATCCCAATCCCATTTTTTACCCTTCTATTTGCAGTTAATAGATTGCAGACACACAGAGGCACCATCTGAGAGTGGAATAGCAACAAGAACTGAATTTATATGTGGGGAAAAAAAGTGAATGTAGATACATTAGACAAAATGGGTTACAGGTACATTATGTAAAATACATTTAAGAATTAATACATAATATTAAGAGTGTACAAATAAAAGAAATGTCCCACCTTACACCATGCCTAAAAGAAAATTCACAGTCTTATTCTTCTGTATCCACATATGCACTGGAGTATCAGACCAAAAGGAACGGGGGTTCTAGGGGGTTGCTGTCTCCCTTTCTCAAGCATGGCTGGAAAATGGAGAAGCAGGATGCTCCACAGAGACTGTGGACCCAAGTGTTTGCCTTGTGAAGCCCATCTGGAGCTGCTGGGGTCTGTGAAGAAACAAGTCACGGCTGAAAACAAAACCTCACAATTAATTCCAATAGAAAACTAATGAGAGGTCTCTTTTGCTCTGTGGCGTGCTGATCAGTGGTCAGATCCATGCCCCAAATGGTGAGCTCTGTGAAATCAATGGCAAAACTCCTCTTGTTTTCAGCACGAGTAGGATTGCCCATCATATTCATAAAAGATGTAGCAGCAACGGTTATCTGCAGTCCCAGTGCAATCTCCTTAAAATTCTCTTCTACCTGTAGTTTCCTTTGCCTGCAAATATACCAAAACAGGGCAAAACCCTACAGTCGGAGTCAGTGAGAGCATTCTGCACAGCAGGAATACCCACATGCGTGGAAAAAGGCATCCACAGCATTTCAGAGAAATCTAAAATACTACAGGAACTGCCTATATGCCTGCAAGGAAAATACTTGGTATGTTTAAATGGTAATGTCTAAAATTGGATTCCAATTTACAATAATCAAAGTAATTTTTAATACAACTCAATTTTATATACAACTCATATTTTATATAGATATAGATTATATAGATGTATGTATCACACGAAATGTGAATAAGCACGTAATACATTTTGAGAAATTTACTAAAATAGAGGGAAGCATCATAACTAAAAGTCCTTTTCCTGTAAAATGAGACTCCCCCACATAACTTATTCTTTTACAAAATCATATAACTACTAATCTTGGAGATCAGTAAGTGCAAGATTCACATAAATTTCCACTAGGTTTGAATCAGTACTTAAACAGACATCTTTTAATACCTGAAGTGTGTCATTATTAACTAATCACAGCAAACAAACCAAACAGCCAACCAATCCCAGATGTATGTAGATTATATCTGATACAAAGCCTCTGTCATCACAGAAAACATCCCTGCGTTTATCACAAATAGATGAGTGGATGAAGAAAAATAATCATGGTAAAGAGATATGAACATGGTAAGAAAGTTTCTAAAACACTGGGTATAAGCCTTGATAAAGTGCATTTGTTAATGATGAGAATAACTTCTCTGCCCCATGACGGACATGATCTGATTCCTAGATATACTAAGCTCAAAACTGGCAAAGAATGCTTCCATTTATTTTTAGCTGACCTAAAGCATCTCTTCTTCCTAAATTAATTTTTCCTCTGACTCAAGCCACTGTCTTCCTCATTCTACTCAGACTTACAGAAAATTGCACTGACAGTGCATCAGTTGTATGCAGCTACCCATCATCTGAAATGCCATTAGTTTGTAATCCAGCTGTCAGATTTTACATTTAATTAAATAATTTTAATTTTATCCATACTAAGTTTGTAAAATTACATCAGTCTGAAGGAAACCTGGGTAACAGAATGGCTGTACACCAAGCCTTGGCTTTCTAGAAGTTCTCATCCTTAACAGAATGAGTGATCCACTCCCAGCTGTCCAGAGAAAAGATCCACTGCCTTCCAACAAACACAAAGACTGGAAACAAGATCAGCTCAAGAGCCAGATATCAGCTCCTAAGTATAGCGGAGGAGTTATGTATTTAGGTATTTTGCAAGACAAATGAACTTGGTCTGCTTATGTACTGCAGAACTCATCGACATTCATATTTTGTATTGCCTAACATTCACTGCACTATATATTTGTGACGTAGGCTGTTGTCAAGATTTTATACTACACAAAAGCAATATACAAAGAAAATTAAATGCACCATCAAGTAGCAAAAAATGTGAGAGCACAAAATGAAATCACTTGTAAAGCCCTTGATGGTAAATTGTCTTTCTTCTGGAGTGAATGTGACCAGCCACATAAGTATATATGCTTGGACATCATCAGGGGTTTGCACAGGTCTATAATGATCATATATTAACTTGACTTTTCCATAAAGCCACAATGTTTTTTTTAATTTTTGCTGAAGTTCATAGTTAAAATGCCAAGATGCCCAAGTAAAATGTATTTCCATTTTCTATTTGAAAAAAAAAAGATAATTTTCAGTTTCATTGCTTGAATAGTTTTATGCTTTTGGGTTTATGCTCCCATTCATAAAAGCACATAAACTGCATGCCTGACTTTAAGTGTGCATGTGTACTCAACCAGAGTCACTGAAACATTGCACCTTGTGACTAATTCCATTGCTTTTAACAGAGCCTAGGCACTTGCTTAAAACTAATAGAAATTAAGTAGGTGCTTAAATACTTTGCTTTAATGAGTCTATGATGATTCTCATGTACCAAACAGTTCATGAATTGAACTGTAAGCAGAAGAATGAATCACAGCTATATCACTTTATATTTGTTCAGCAAAATATATACTTGATTAGCAGAGAAAGAGTTCAAAAAATCATGCATAAATTTTATTTCCTCAATAGGAGTACAAAAATGTATTCTAAAAAATCTAATGTATATTTCTTCACCTTCAGTAGCAATCAGATTTTAACAATATCAGCAGAAATATTTAGAAGGCTTCTCTTCTGCTTTAGCTCATGTATCTGTAAGGACATTAACTGATAGTGAAAGATAAAAGTATGAACCGGGCCAGATTGGAGTATTAAAGTACGAATTTACAAAATTTATATTATATTAATTAAATTAATATTTTTAGAACACCAGAGAATGGATTAAGAAAAAATATATTAATTCACAGAAGATATGTTACAGATAATAAAGGCATAATTAATGTTGCTGGATTCAACTGATAATGTCCTTTCTTTTCACAATTCCATTCCATTTTTAAAGATGTAGCTAGCACACATGCAAGCATTTTGCTTCTGAAAAATAAATAACAAGACTTGCTTCAATGTAGCCATGAATATAAATGTTTATAAAACATTTTGCATAGTAGCTGTAAACTTTGGGGACTGTGGCGTCATCTTTATTTCAGAGATAAACTGTAAAGATTTGTAGAGATTTGCCTAAACTTGGACTAAGGGTCAGACTTTGCTTAACTCAAAATTTTAAGCGCTACAGAAGTAAGAAAGAGAATGCAAGCCTCTTGCCTGGAGCTAACATGGGTTAAATCCAGCTATGTATTTCCTGATAGAGCTAGATAGATACCTTCAGAATACACACAAAAAAAATCCTGATAATCTAAATGAGATGCCCATCTCCTTCCTCTGGTTTTATAGCAAGCCTCAAGGCCACTGTGAAAATATTTGCCCAGAACACTAAATGGAGATGTCTTTAAAAACCATTCATGGGAAACTCTAACCTCAGCTGCAGCCATGTACATCCCTGGAGTTTTCAAATTGCTGATTTTTTTCTTTTGAGGGGCAATGGGATGGAAAGCAAAGACAAAAGCAGAAGAAAGTGGAGGATAAAGCTGAACCAGATTGATAAAAACTGCAGCCTGCCCCAGAATCCCCCACAGCTGAGTGATTAGGGCACTGAATGCCCTAAAACCTTGTGAGTAGCAATGGTTTGAGGAACTGATTTGGCTAAAACCCCCTAATTATTTTATAAATAAATCCCTCAACTAATTCCTGAACTGGTTCACCAGGGAGATACCTAAATGTCAAATAGAAAAGCAATGGCATAGGTGGGACTGCTGATGCTAGAAAGGGAGGGGAATTACAGAATTTTGGCAGCTGGATCTGGATCACCTTAAAATGCAGCACACCTTTCCAAATCCAAATCCCACATCAACTGTGACACAAGGAAAACCTGACACCAAATCAATGAAGATATGATGGACTCGTGAGTATCCTTCTTGATTTGATCCCTGTGCCTAAAGGAAGTTCTGTTTCTTTTTCCTCACGCAAGTCCTTAGTCTTGGATATGAAGATACCAACATGAAAACAAATAGAATTTCAAAAAATGTAGAATTAAATTATATACTCTGTTCAAACAATAGATGTGTGTGCCTTAGAAAAGCCATTATATGCAATTTCACTTTAAAAATCCTTTAATTATTCTAAATATAGGGAGAAAAATGGTTTGGCACAGAATTTTTATGTTTATCCGAGGACTTGATGAGGTAGCTTAATTCCCTGAGGTTGGTAGCAAGCAACCTCAGGGAACCTATTATTCTGTTTGACTACCCTGAATGTTATTAAGTTTGCTTAACTCATGACTTGATAGAAAAAAAAATTATAAAGCTCACACCAATTTAATAATTTGTAAGATATATTTTTTTACAGTAATCTTTGCAGAACCTTGATAAAATCTGTTAAAACACACCATAGTTAAATACCAGAATATGTACAAATAAATGTGACTTGTACGGTATTTTATTTCTATGACTTTTGCAACATTCCACAGAGCAGTGAAACAAGCACCTCATCTCATGGGCATGGTAAAAAAGGGAACATCTATGAAGTAGGAATGCACAACATGGGAGAATATGTCCTGCATTTGCCTCTGGTAATTTAAGGACAGGAGGCTGGAATGAGAACTTTCACAATTAAGATCAAAAATGCTGGATATTGCTTTTGCTGAGTGACTGCTATAACCAGCACACTACCCTGAGTATTCAGATGAGATGTGCTAGTATGGATATACAGAACTAGTTCTTTCAGAAAAAGAATGAGCAAAAAGACAACCTGGTGCATTACTACTCTATTCTGTCTTCCACCTGAAGAGAACATCACCATCGGTCTTTGAAGAGCTTCTCCAGCATGCTGGTATTTCAGCATCTCCTACCAGAGAACACAGTTTTCAACATTTTTTTCTAAAAAGATGGCCATGGTTCAATTTTGTGAGAGAAGCAGTTTTGCATACATGTGAGATATGCTTTCAGAATGCTTAGCAGAACAAGTTCCTCAGCAGACACAGTCAAAGCAAAACCTTGTTTCTAGATCTCAATCTAGCTTTGGCAGAAGTCTAGACGCCCTAGTAACAGCATTTCCATGTTTGAACTGGCTAAATCAATTCACTTCCAAAGCGAGGAATCAACTCTGCAAGAGTTGACAGAAGCACGGTATCTGCATTACATTCTTGATGCTTAAATTCTCATTTGGATTAAACCAATATAATAATTTAAATGCTTCTAAAAAACACACTAAACATAATCATATTAAAATACAAGTGTGATAAATGCTTTATGAATGTGTAGATGCACTTGCATCATATGTGATTGTTCATTACAAGAATATTCTTATTTCCATACTGTGAAGGAACTACTTCAGATGGGTGGAACAATTTTCCCCTTCCTTTGTCACGGGCCGGGATTTCTTGCATGAAAGGGTGCTTGTTTACTTCACAGAACTTGCCTGATCATGAGCTTCTTTAGCAAAACAAAACAAATGCAGAACACATACCAGTACTAATTATCTTTACTAGTTATTCTTCCTCCTCAGAGCGGTCCCACGTTTTTAGGCGCTGTACATAATATGTCAAAAGGAGAAGATACAGAGCTATTTACTAGTAATAACCACCACTGAAGGACTTCTCCATTTCCTCCCTACAGGTTTGAACAGGTTCTCTAGCAAACTTGTAGTAGTTTTACTATGATGGTGGAGGTAAAGATACGCTTTAAGAAGATTTGTAAGGAAAATTATCTACTTCCAGGGAAGAACAAAGCACACTTTCAGGTATACAAATGCAAACCTGCTCAGACCACAGGAGAGACTCCTGTCTGCAGTCATGGAGACATTTAAATCATTGATTCCTTTCTCAGAGGACCAAAGGACCAGGAGTTAGGTGCTTAAATTGTACTTTATTTGCATGGTACGTGTATCACAATGTCCCCTCAAAAATGACAGAAGAAACAATCTCTCATATCAATTTATAGATAGGTAGAAAGTTTTTAGTCTTTTCCATTAGTTTTAAAAATTGTTAACCAAAGTTTTCCGGGGGGGAGGTGGGGGGGAGAAAGTCTACAAACAAACAAAAAAGAAGGAATGGGAAGTAGGCTAGTAATTTAGCACCCAAAGAATTGTAGCTATCAATGTGGCTGTAGGTGTGGCAAACTAAAGTCTGGCAAAAGTACATACATGAAAGCAAATTGACAGCTTTTTGGCCCCTCAAAATTCTGAGCTTATAAAGGAATACAAGTACACTGAATACTTTTTGCAGCTGAAGTGGAAGGAAAAAACCCTCACCTAAAATCATAAGTATTGAGAAAATGTTTAAACTACTGTTCTCTATACTTAAACAACAAAAAAACCCCAACCAAACAAAAAACCACACACACACAAACCAACCAACCAAAACAAACAAACAAACAGAAACCACCTCACAACAACAAACGAAAACCAGAAACCGAAATATCTTTTAGTAAGGCATTCAGTGTCTTTGAAAAGAATCATCTTTAACATCTGGTACTTTTAAGGGGAAATGAAAACACAGCTAACCCTTGGTGTCAGCACCTACAATGTAAAGGAATGGAAACGTAAGGCATTAAACTCTGCTTTAAGCTAAAGGAACCTGTCTGTGGCACCTACTGCATGTGTGGTGAAAGTGAGAAAAGATAAGAACTATGAATTACTGGGGGCAAGGGAGAGGCTAAGATTATTAAAAGCTACCCGTGATCAAATGTGCACACATTGTTAAAACAGTGGCAAAAACATGAAAGAAAAATGTAGAACATGGCTGCAGACCTTCCTATGAAGCGTGGCTGAATAGAGCAAGAAACTGTCTCATCCCCACTATTGCAACCAAGTAGCCAGCACTACTTCCACGTGTAATTTATGAAGTTATGATTCTCAATCTCATTGTAATTAGAACAGAAGTTTCTTTACCTGAAATACTGTGAATATTAACCAGTATCTGTAAGATAAATTCTAAGTAGGTTATACAGAGGTGGTAAAGCTCACTAATAACATGTTGACATTCTAAATATAACCATTGCTATTATATTGCTACAACTACAGCTAGTGAATGCTCTGGATGCCAGTCTAGCAAGGTAGGAAGCTAACTTTAATCATAAGAGGTGAGACACTGTGTTGAATGGAGCTAATCCTGTGCTACAAACCTTGCTGAATCATAGCCCTTTTGAACCTGTGCTGCCATACAGGCCAACAGTTGAAGCATGGCAGTAGGAGGCTCTTGAAGTTTTATGTTCCTGAATGCAAGTAATTTAATCACTAAGTAAAGTTTGTAGCATAATTAAAAATATCAGTTAAAAATAATCAATAACTTCTTTAAAGCCTTTCCCATCCTTTTTAACATCTGAGCAGTGAATGATTTCTTAGTTATCTGAAAAAAAAGTTTTGGGAAGAACACATACTGATGTTCTTGGACAGAGTGGAGTTAAGGCACTCTCTCTTTGAAAACAGGGATCACAGTAAGCTTGTACTTAGGTACCAAACTTACAGCCTGACAGTAAATTTACAATTTGCAGTTTAAGGAATTGGTAAAATACTCCTTTGAAAGCATGAATCACAATAGGTTTTGTCTACAATGTACAAAACATAGTATCAAAATAAATTAAGTAGTAAAGCAGAACAGAAGTGCAAAACTTGCACTCTGAAGTATACAAATGAAATCTGAAATTTTGTAGGAAAAGTGACATCATCCTCCTTAACTGGCGATTCTTTTCACAGCCTGACAGGAAGCAGAGATCACTTAGCATTTTTCCGAATTAGTCATAAGCCTTCATGTCAACAAGATAAAAATGCACATAATATCCTCTGAGTATCATGACTATAAATGCAACTGGAATTATTTATTAATATTGAACCCACTCCACCCAGAAACTCCTACTGCACAGAAACTGTAGGCCTTATATTCCTATGTTTTCACATTTATTTTAATAAGTAAATCTCTTCAGAGAAGATGCAAAATGCCACCTGTGTGACTTGAGCTACACATCAGTGTTTATTGGAGCACAGGGTAGGAGCTGGGAACAGTGCAAAACTGGGCCAAAACAAGGCATGGAAAAACTTAGGATTTCCTGCACAATTTTGACAGGAATCCTTCTCAGTGACTTGACTCCCACACCGATTTTCCCTGTCTTTCAGCATAACCATCAGCAGCTTCTTGGCTGCTGTGGAAGGAGCTATATTCTGTACTCAACTGCAGCTACATTAGGTGCCTTCCCAGTTTAGCTCGGGCAAACCCATCGCATCCAGCAGACATCCAGTCACCTAAATATTCTGCAGACTCGAGCAGGGAACGCGGAGGGGCTGTGGCCGTTGCAATACCAACATCAACTAGAGAACAGGGAGTAAAATAACGTGCGAGAAACCCCTTGAAACCTGCGGATGAGGGACGCTCGCCAACCCTGACACAGCCGAGTTACTCTAACACGCGTTCCCACGAGTGGGGAACGTCTGACTCTTCCCAGAGCTGTCAGTGTGAAACCAGGTGGGCCAGAAAGCCGCTTGGCAAGGGCCCTACCAATCATTTCTAACTTTCCGTGGGGAGGGGACGGGACATTTCCCTGTCCCCCGGGAGCCGCAGCACTGA
>JANHFX010004625.1:9492-25588 GCA_027560015.1 Chloroceryle amazona
GGTGGACATTTAAAAAAAAAAGTAAAAAATAAAAAATTAAGGTGTACCATTAAAAAAAAAAGTAAAAATAAAAAAAAAACCAGGTGTACCATTAGCTTTTTTGGAGGATTTTTACCATCTGAGGACTGTGTGCCGGTGTGAGACTGGAAGGGTTTGTCTGCATAAAGCCATGGCTTTCATCAGGCAGACTTTCTCAGTCTCATAAATCTGATCTGACTGCGGAGGTATTTACAGTACGGTCTGCTAAATACAGGCTCTCTGGCCACATTTTAGGGTAAAGGAAGAAAAAAAAAAAAAAAATTAGTAAAATTCTTCCTGCCTGGCTGCTGTAATTCAGTTTCCCTTTTATTTCTCATTACTCTGTGTCAATAGGCATTTGGGATTTTTGCCTTTTTTTTTTTAATTTTATTTTATTTTTATAAAAAAAATACAAACCCCACAACGTGAAATTGCGGTTCTTCATTTAGGACTACCCTGTTGTTTACAGCTCTATCGTAATCCTGTGAAGTTCACAAAGATCCTTTCTGAAAATAAACGTTGATTTACACTGCCGGGAGCCTGGGTTTGTCTAATAAGTGCTGGGTGTCCAAGAGGGATTATTAGTATTTGCCACTAAATTCACCTTGGGATATGACTGTGAGAAATTCCTCGGCTCCTTATTTAAGCAAGGCAGCCCTAGATCAAATTCAGAATGAAAGAGAAATTCTGTTTCCTCTCTGCTGATGGCCACTCTGCTTTGTTTTCCAGCACGAGTGCTCGAGTGATGTAGGAAATGTTTTTAATAGTCCACAATTCCTTCACCTTCTGCATGGGGCGGGTTCTTCGCCGTGGGGTAGTTTGATAGAAGCTGTTGATGGTCGTCAAGATCTGGACAAATGCAAAACAAGTTGTTCTTTGTGGGGTTCCAGAAGTGCAGCTCCCCCCTCTGCCAGCGGAGATGTTGTAATGCAGGGCAAAACTCGAAGGGAAAGAAGAAATAGAAACCAGTTCGGGGTATCTCGCGTGGTTCATCCCGTTTTAAATCTTTATTCCGTCGGCATCTCGCAGAAGTTTTAACAGTCCTAGCAGATTAACCTTGCCTGTGCATTTGGATGCTCCTCATCTGATGAATTTACATGCAGCTGGATGAAAATGCTATTTGGAGAGAGATTGAGAGTTTATTTGATTAAATCCCTTTCTCCAATACCTTGACCTCTTTCTTGTGAAATAATCAGAACTGTTTAGCAAGAAAATTCTGGCATTAATAATGAATTGCTTTGGAGCAGTTTCCCCCCCCCGCCCCGTTCTGTTACAAACCCCTCGGCGCCTGTGCTTTTGGGGAGGCGCAGGGATGACGCCGCGCGCTCTGCGAGGAGAAAACACTGAAACGCCCCCCACGTTTTAGTTTTTCTTTTGAAAATTACAGCTTGAGGGGCAATTTACAAGCCAACGTATTATTTGAGGAGCGCCTTCTCCTGGCACGTCCACCGGTGACTATTGGGTTTTGTGATTTGCCAATGGGAATGAAGATGGAGAAGCCGAGTTCTTTGCCTTCCGGGGTGGGTTCCGGGTCCCTGGGTGCGACAGGCGGTTTTATGTTCGACAGCCATCGTGAGGTGGTTGGTTTTGCTGTTGTTAACTCTTGCCTCGGCTCCGCGCGTGATCCCGCGCCGTGTTGGAAGCGGTCGAAACGTGCCTTCTGCCCAAACTTCTCTCCGAGCGCATGGGGTTTGAATGCTAATCAGCCTTGTATTTGTTAGTTTGAAAAGAGCATTTGTCAGTCATGATCGCCGAGTGTGTTTGAAGCCAAATTGATGGCTTTATAGTATTACTTGACTTTAAGGTAATGAGATCACATGCGAGTCTTCAAAGGTGCGGTGCCGTTGCCTATGTACGTTTGTGCTGGAGGTACTTGAGCTGCACATAAGTTGGTGTAATAGCTCTATAAGATACCTCACTACATTGTCAACCGCGATAAGGCTACCGTATCTTGTCTCCCAACTAAATTAAGCTTCATTATAATTTGTTTCTTAATAACATGCACTTCACTGTAATGTGTAAAATGCTTGGCTTTCATGAACAACTCTATGGAGAAGCCGTACAGTATCTCATTTGCATTTAGCAATTATATTATATTACAATATATTAAGCTGCAGAAAGCCTAATCTAGCATCATAATTTAAAATCATAATTTACAGTACTTTACAAGGAGCATACAAGGCAGGTTACAATAACACATTGCCTTTCCAGTAAAATTATTTACTCATCTATTATTTAGTTTTCCAAAATGTTCTGGGTAAATTTTGTTCATAAAATTAAGGGGGTCCTTAGAGCAGAGCTCCGTTAGGATGTCCAAATAGGCCAGCGTATTTATTTACTGAAATTTAGTGACTGGTGCTCTTTCTAATAACTCCTTGGGTGGAATGTTTGTGTTGCAAGGGGTGTGGTTTGAGAAAAGGAAGGTTGTCCAAGGAAGTCCAGATTTATCTGGACTCTCTCTGCTGCTAAAAAAAACCCCATCAAATGAAAGGAGGAAGGATCCATTTTTAAAAGATTTTATCCAGGTTGTGACACAGCATTTGATGAATCATTTAATATGCGACACGTGATGCAGAGTGTCAACAACCGGCTCCTGTTGCAGCCTTTGTTTGGAGCTCACTTCCACTCGCTCTCGGATAAACTTCAGAGGGCAGCAGACTGGAGACAGCTCCCAGTGTTTCCAGCCACTCGAATATTTAGAATAAGCTCTTGTCAAATATGTATTGCTGTTGAAATCTAGCATTGAGGGTCTGGTGTTAGAAGGAATACGGGCAGCTTAGCAGCTGATCTGCCAGTTAACGGTTTAATTCGAGTATAGTACCTGGCTTAAATTCCTTACTCCAGTTAGTAATGTTTTATCCAAGTACCCACTAAACACTGCTGCTGAGTTTGCAGTGCAGAAGCAGCAAGGTCCCTGTCTCAAGTGTATATAACCTCAGTATGTTATAAAGAGTAGAAAATGCTGATGACCAGCACTGTGATAGTACTTCAGCCTCCATCACCTCTGTGAAACACCCGAGAGTGTGTGCTAGCCCTTGCACATTACAAACCAGAAGGTTGCTCCCAACCCTGAGGAGAAGTTGGTCCATGCTTGGCCACCTCAAGGTGGCCATGCGAGGTTTCAGTGACACCTGGGGACGTGCCACGTGCTCTCAGTGCCATGCTGCAGGGCCTGCTAGGAGATCAGGTCTTGCCAACCAGCAGTCACCCATGAAGAGAGGTTTGCACTCCAGTTTTGCTCTGAAAACAAGCCTTGGTGAAAATAGGAAATGAAGAGGGAGTGACAAAGAGGGAAGAGGGAGAGTCTTTTGAACCTTCAATAAAGTAAAGGAAACAAAAGCTCCTTCCTGCTTTTGTCCCTCCATACTCAGTCCTTGCAAATCAGTGTCTTGGTGCTGCTGTGTCACACCAACATATTAGGTGCAGAGCCCAGAAAATAAGAGAACCTTAGGTCTAAGTGTTATTCTTGGTTCAAAGCCACATTATCACCAGGATGGTTTGCACCGGTTTGGGATCCACCTCTCTGGGAATTGGGATATTCTCTGGGAATAAGCCAGATGTTGGGAAAACAGGGAGACCTTTGGTTTTAGATGCAGGGTGTGTTAGGTAGCTCTCATGGCTCCGTAGTCGAAGCAGTTACACTGCACCAGTGAGTGATGCCTGTGGTCTCTGTTTTGCTTTCCATAAACAAAAATACTTTGCATACTTTAATTAAACTGTGTGGTGAGTCATTGTGCACAGCGCTATTGCTGCTGCGGTCTCTGACATTAGTGCGCTTTCCTTGTTGAGGATATTAATGACATCATTGTGCATTTGCAAGTACATTGGCAGTTGGTGTGATAATTGTATAATTGTCAAAGCTACAAACTGCCCCCGATGGCTGCAAAGGCTGCAAGATTCATTTTGTGCCTCTGCGAGGAGCATTTTATTTGGCATGACTATCTCCATAATTGTGGTCTCGCTAAGGCATGCATCTTGAAGTTTGGAAGGTGGGAAGAGGTCACTGCTCTTCCCGGTGAGAGTGGTGGGCTCTTTCTTCCAGGGAGATGGATTTCAGAGGATCCAGAGATTCGATCTTCTAAGGATTAGATCTTGACAGAGAAGACACCATCCCACAACGAAGCTTTCCAGACTCACATTCATGGGTGTATTTTTTCACACTTCCACTATATAAGGGGTGAAGGCAAACCTTTAATTGCGATTGAACTTTTCTTTACCCCCTTTCTCTGACCTAACTGCTCCGGTGTGTTCTGGCCCTTCTCACCTCTCACGGAGCCTGGGACAGGACAGTGAGGGAAGGCCCATTGTTGCCAGGCTCTCCTCATCAGTTTCTAATCCTCACTTGTGTGCAGCACACTCTGCCTCTTCAGGACCTTTTCTTTTTTCCCCTTTTCTTTCAAACTTGATAATCTCTCTTTTTCCAGCTTTCCTATGGAGTTTCTTTTCACACACCTAGTAGGCTGACCGTGTCCCGCTTTTCTTTAGCCAAACATTGCTCTTCAAGATTTCTTCACTGCAGGCTCACATTAAGCTCTTTGGCCATGCTCCTCTCCCGTGCCTCCTGAAAACCTGCCTTTCTGTTCCTATGAACTCTTGGAGCCAGCCCAGAGCTCAGTTTTCTCTTCCAAAGGCTGAAATGGGGACAAAGTCTGAGACTTTGCTAAATCCTAAGCCAGCTTCTTACCACCTGGCAAAAAGAAATGAGATGCAATTTTTCCACCTCACGCTTCCAAGCCTCATCTTGCACTGAATCCCAATTGCAATCTGCGGTTCGTTCTACATTCTTAGCGGCGGCAGCAAACAACATCATTTCCATAGAAAGCCTGCGCTCTGCCGCGTCCCAGCGAAGCCTTCGGTGGAAACGCTGTGGGTGTGCAAATCGCCACCTCCTTTTAAAATAGTTAATGGATTCCATGATTACAGGTTGTAAATCGACTCCGCTCTTAAACTTTGTCTTATCTCCTAGCAATTTGCCTATATTATGATGAAGAATAAGCAAGAGGAAGGGAAATAAATGTGTGTAAAAAGAATAAATCTGGGAATTACGTGCGCAGCTAATGCAGTGCGTTAACCTTCCAATACCAGCAAAGCCAATGCAGTTATTCTGTCCAGCCCGTGATGTTGTTCTGCTGTAAAATTACCCGATGGAGCCAGGATGTGAAAAGATGAGTCACGGCATCACCTGGCAAAAATAAGGAACAGACACTTGCTCTTGCCTTCAAAACTGTTCCAGTTCAGGTGGCTTTTCTGGGGCTTTTGCCTAGATTTTGGAGCACTGTTCCCTGAAATTGAGGGTGTTCTTTGTTTCCATATGTGATTCTCATCCTTGGAGCTGACTTCCAGAGAATATAGACTTCTATAGACTTCACCGGGTCGACTTCCAGCCATAGCAAAGCCCTAGGTGAAAAGTCCTTGAACTTTCTATTCATGGTCTGTCGTTGTCTTTATTACATTTAAATTGATTGACTCTGCAATGCCATTAGAAGTATAATATTTCCCAAGTTATTTAGCTGTGCTGTTTTTGCTGGGGACTTGTAAGATATTGAATACTCAGCCCTGACAGACCTTCTGCTATATCAACGTTTCTTATGTTGAAGAGATTTCAGTTAGTGGGTGCAGAGTTCTCCCTGATAAATGCCTTTGTTTTTGGAATCCCATTTCACGTGTGTACTTATAACACATTAAAAGTCAGTTAAAAAAAAAGAAAAAAAGAAAAAAAGAGAAATGGAATCTGAATAATACATTCTTTTGAGCTCCAGGATAACTATCACATCTAATTTTTATAATTGTTGTAGAGACAATGTGAGGTAATCAACAGATCTCTCCAGTCACAGTGGAAATGCCACTGCACAAATGAAGACCTCAGAATACTTTTGTTTGCTCCTAGGGCTCAGGCAGCTCCACTTTGGAAATTACTCTCAGCTATGGGCTGGAGTTACACAAATTACTGCAAGAAAATGTTCCCCTCTCTCTCTTCCTAACCCAGGCATTAGCACCCAGCACTGCCAGCACCCCAGGGTCTGCACAGGCAGGGTTGGGAGTCCTGGGATGTCCCGGGCTTTGCTTTCCTACCTGAAATGGGCTTTTCCTACCCAAAATGGGCTTTGCCTACCTTGCATTTCATACATAAACAGAACACCATGGAGCAGACCAAATGTGATGCTTGGACAATGTCATCTCTTGGTCAACATATGATTAAGTGCATTTAAGTGCACACAGCAATATCCAGAACTATTTTTATTTTATATATGGCTGTAATAGTGAAACACAAATGTAAATATACATCTTTTGGCTCTAAGACAAAACTGATGTCTTGACCATTAAAGATTGCATGACATCCTTCTAGCAGTGCAGGTATCTTTACACCTTAGCTGGATGCAAAGGTGAATAATTACATCCTATGCCATCCTGGGATGCGCCGATGGCTTCCTGAGAGTGCCGAGTACTTGTGCCTGCTGCCAACACTGGGAACTGCTCTGTGCTTAGTGACCGGGTTTAGTGATGGGCTCAGCAGTGCTGGGCTAATGGTTGGACTTAATGATCTGAAAGGTGTTTTCCAACCAAAACAATTCCATGATCTGCAGGACCAAACTGCGCCGAGCATCACTGGAGGAAAAGATCCATGCTCACCCAAAATTCTACGGTCATCTTCAACAGGAGGGCGAGCATGTGCTGCCTTGTGTTTGACGTGGTCTGAATTACCGGGGGGACAATAATCTCCTGGGGAGAAGGCCCCGATGATTAAGGAATGCCGTACGCAGCTTGGCAGCTCTGCCGAGGTGCCGAGTCGGTGGCTGTTATCGCAACGGCGAGCGCATCAGCCCATCTTATCGCCAGGCGGAGCGGCTGAGATAATGCCGATAATCTCGAGTTCCGTGCTTCTGTGCGATGTGTTTTTAACACCTCACAGAGTTTTGAGATGGAAAGGACCACGAGGGAAGAAAAAGATATGTACATATATATATATGTGCGGAGTATCTTTTACCCTTTATTATGCAGGTATTTTTCAGGAGTTTTAAATGCCATCTTTGGAGCAGAAGATTCAGATAGCACATGGAGGGAAGGGGGAGAAGCCGGGAGGACCTTCTTTTCAAGCTCACTTGAAAGAGCACAATCTAGGTAAACTAATTGCCACAACATTGCTATCTACCCTGGATGGTATCTCCCTCTGGTTGAGGGCCTATCAGCCTCGATGGATGGTGTACACCAGGCGTGTGTGATTAAGGGTACCCATAACAGCATTTTCTACTTCAGAAGACTGGGGATGCAGAAGCGCCATCTTTACATCCGCTCCTCTAGCGCCGTGTTAATTGCAACACCATTTAGAAAATTCACAAGTATCGTTTGAACAAAGTCCTTTCCCTTACTCAGGGTAACCTCCCAGGTGAAAGTACACTTGACTGCTGGAGCTTTTGTCATAAATCAGGACTAAGTTTAATAGGTTTTCAGCGATGAAAACTCCCGGTCCTGGGCATCACCTTGGCCGGGAGCAGCCTTACAAAGGCACGCTGAGGAGAAGCCGCGCTGGCTCCAAAGTTAACAGCCTTTCACCGCAGCGTTTAAATTGAGATGTTTTTACCTTGTGTTTTCTTTCCCATATTTTATTTTATTCTCCTCTCATAGTTTCCTCATCCAGGCAGTGATCAGCCCTGATATACGATAGGGATTTTCACTTGAAGGACTGTGCATCTTTAAAATGTCTTCCCTTTATTCTTCCTAGTTCTTACACATGTAATTTCCCCTTTAATTTGACATCATTTAACGGCACATTACACGTCAACGATGTGATCTGTGAATATTTACAATGTTCGTGTCATTTTTATTTTCTAATCCAATTTAAGTAGCTCTGCTTTTTATGACATCATGAATTCTTCGGTCTTTTTAGTCTTTTTGGAACTAATTATTCCATTAGTTCCTTTGAACTAGCTCCGTGTTGTCAGTCATTTTCTTCCCGTTTGATCATAAGACCTTTGCTGCCCTCCTTTGCATCTGCCGCCGGAGCTGGAGGAGCGAGGATGTGACCACCGCTAATAACTGTGCCTCGCCCCCACCCCCAACGCCTTCTTACTACTGAAACTAAATCAGAGATAAAGTCTTTTAGATATTTTCAACCCAGCAACTTTCTCCTGGTTCGAACTTTAACGGCAAATGTCTTTATGTTGCCCTTTACGATGCAAGGTCCCCGGGCTGTAGAGGACGCACATCACAGGCGTTTGTTTTTTGTGCTTCTTCATCCACCAAAAGATGTAACCGAAAACAAAGCAACTGGTTTTGAGTGCAAAGCAGGAAAGAAAACGCAGTGCGTGTTTAACTCGCTACCATATGGGTCCAGCTCGTGTGTTATGACTCATGGTTTTAAGCTTATTTTTAATATCTGGCTTCGACAAATTGGCAGAAGAGAGAAATTAATAAGCCTAAACCAACTTGTTAAGCAGCCCAGGCTTCCCGAAGACTTTCCAAACCCACTTGCCTATCAGCGGAGCTGAAATGGGTAATAGGGAGTCTCAGACCAGAGACCAGAGATCCAGTCTCCAGCACAGACCCAGGGACCCTGCCTGCAGGACCCAGCCTCTCCCAGCTCCCTTGTTTACTGGGAATGTTTCACATTTCCTCAGTCATGCTAAAGAGCTCTGTTGTCTGTTGCTGCCCTCTGTAGTGATAGAGCAGAGACCACAAGTTTTCTCTTGTGCAGCAATAATTCTGTTTATTAGCAACTGTGAATGCATTATGAAATTATCTGGTGCTGGAAATCAGGGGAGGATTTCCCAGTTTTTGCTTCTGTTGCTTTCTTCCATTCAGCATTATCTGACCTTCACAAAATGATCAGATTGATGTGTCATCATAGTTTGGTTTTTTTGACGACATTTTTTTTGGGGGGGGTGTTGTTTTTTGTTTGTTTTCTTGTTGATATTTCCTTTCAGTTGCTGTTTAGAATTATGCCAGCACATTTCCAGCATGCCACCCTGCTTTAAGTGCAGCAGCTTAAAAACCTCCCATCATTTTACAGAGCCCATCGAAACGAGGGAAGCTGTTCATCCACATTACACAGCGGGTTTTGTAGGAGGAAAAGGCAAAAATCACAGAAAACCCCACACTTTGCTCCTTGTCTCATTTCTCCGAAACTTTGGCTAAATAAAGCAACTTTTTTTTTTTGGTACGGTCGGATGTAAAATGCACACTGCTTGGGGAATAAAAAGCAAATATTGACATATGTCTGTTGTCTGGCCTCTTACATTGTTAAACAGATCTCTCCTCAGGACAATGCTCGCTGATAACCATCAGTGCTTTATGGGAGCAGTAAGTGCAATTAGAAACTGTGATTGCTGAGAAAATAATGCTACCAGGTAGAGTGATTACCCTACCGCCCTGTATTGCCCTATTTTATTTCTTTTCTCTTGGCATAAAAATGTAAATCATTAAATTTTGGATACAGAAGTGTTTCTAAAACTTGGAGTAAAATTCGGCTGTGTATGGTAAATAGCAATCTTCACGTTTGAGGTGATGGAGTAGAAGTGTCTCCCACTGTTGGTTTAGAGAAGTTATCAAACAGTGGGGGGTTGCGGGCTCTATTTTAATTTCTCTATCGTGGCAAATAACTTAATTTGCAAAAGGCAGACACTAAAGTTGTCCCTGGCCCTCTTCCAGGGAATACAACGTGCTGAGCGGGAGGGAAGGGTTTCGTTTTCGAAGTCTGAAGCGTGTGGGTTGTGGTGGTTGGAAAACAGGTGCTGCGTTTTGGGTTGTGTTCAGTGAAATGGGGCATTTTCAGCGTGACTCTGCTGGTTACAAAGAGCATGTCTTTGTGCCAGCCATAAGATAAAGGTGTTTAAGTGTCCGTATGCTTGGATAGGTGGAGATAGTTCCTTGGTGGCTGTGGCTGGTGCAGTTGTAGTGGGGAGTTCACCCGTGGTGCTTCTCCAGCCCTCACAATGGGTTATCCGGTACTGGCATCACTAAAGGAAGGTAAAAAATGGCCTTAAAAATTAAACCAGGATAGAGGGAAATTAACCTGGGAACTCCAGAACAACTGGGTTTTTTTTTCTGTGTCTTTATTTCCACAGCCCCCAGTTTTTTGCAAGGTTAATTTTATGCCCAGGTCTTCTTTTAAATTTCCTTTTCATTTCCATTCTCCTCCTCTAGTTCCCTCTCTTTGCTCGCTTCTGGTACCAATCCTTCCTTATCAATCTTTTACCTTTCATTCCCTCTTTACCCTTACAAATCCTTTTCCTTTCATCTTCATAAATAAATTCCCAGTGTCAACAACGGTGGCTTTGTTGGGTTTTTATCCCTTCAAACTTCAGCTCCTAGAGGAAAAGAATAACTTTTCCTGGTCCTAAGGGTTTAATTTATTTTTTTTTTCCTAGTTCTAACTTTAAATTATTATTTTTTTTCTAGACTTTCCTAAAGGCTTATAAAATATCAGTGCTGGTGCTAATAGCTAGAAAGAAAAGCTACTTGTATCATTTATGGTGGCCCAACAGGTATTTAGATGTATGGTGTCCATACTGCTTTCTGGTCCTCAAAGGTAGAATGCCTAGAAGAAGAAAATGAAAAAAATAAGTGGAAAAAAAGGAGGGAAAGCTCCTGTTCTTTTCCTTTCCATTTCTTTCTATCTCTCTGAAGGTACCAGCCAGGAACCAGAAAAGGGGAAGGTTTTGTATGGTTGATTTGCCCATTGTTTTGTGTACTCCACATGCAGAATGAAAGGAGATGTTGGAGCAGACAAATTTACCCAGGGCTGAGGTATTTTTTTTGTGGCAGTGGGTATATGGATCTTCTCAGAAGGTGTCATGACAGGTATAAGCATCTTCTAGGAGACTGTCAAGCCTTGTGCGAGTTGTGTCAGTGGTTCAGATGCTGCAGGATAAGAGCAGCTTTCAAACCCTCAGCCCAAGTACATCTTGACATGCTTGCAGACCAACCCAAAGCCTCTTAGGAACGTGTCTTCAAGGGTGGGTATGGACAGAGGCACCCAGCTTTGCCCAGGCTCCCAGGTGGTTGGCTTCACATCCAGCCCATCATGTTCTGAAATGGGTGCAGGAGCTCCTGGACAGTGGCTGGACCCCTGAAAGCCCGGCATGGTGGCTACAGTCTGACACTTCCACTCATTGTCTCTTACCAGGCTCATTAACTTAAGCACTGGTGCCTTTGATTTAAAGATAGAAGCGTGTAATGACTATGTAAAGAGTTCTCCTCAGGAGGGAAGGAAGGACACTGAGCAGTTGCCAGAAGTCCTTTCCAATTCCTAGTTGAGTTTCCTCTTATATTAGTTTGTACTAACTCAGGATCTAAGCACAGCCAGGATGTCCCTGTGGTTGGCAAATAGAATTTGTGTCCCCAGAAGTTAACAGCTAGGCAAGGTAAAACATTTTCACCAAAGCAATGTTCATGCTGAGCTAAAATCCTGTTCTGCTCACTCTGAGACTGGTGCTCAACTAGGAGAGGACTTGATCTCCCAACAGACCAGGGCACATCCAACACTGCTGTCAGCTAGAAGAGTGTGTGTATGTGTGGAAGGGAATGTACATCTAAATACTCAAGAGCAAGGTATCAAAAGAATTGATTTGGACAATTATCCTCAATCTTATTATTTTAAAGAGCTCAAAAAAGAAAAAAATCTCTAGGTATGCGAATGCTAATGATATTGAGAGGAATAAATAACATTCAACAATAAGAAAAAATGAAAACCACAAAGCCACAAACAAAACCAACCACAATAAACCCCAGAAAATTATACTGGCAGACAAAGAACTTTCCATATTGAGTAAGTCAAAGGAAATAAAGAAAGAAACTATCATCATTATAGCATAGCTAGGTGTTAAATTTATATGCTAATAATTACATATTTGTTAGGAAGAATAGTCCAGTCTGATCACGTAGAATGAAAAGCAGTAAAACGCATTGTGGAGAGGATTTTCTTTAATCCTTCTTGCCTAGCCTATATGTATGTGTGTGGTTTTGCTCTCCTGGAAAGATCTCTGGGGAAAGAGTGATGCCCCCCACCAAGCAGAGGAGCTTCCTTTGCCTTTCAGGAGGCGGCTTTTGAAATATTTCCTGCACTCAGAAGTTTAAAAGAGAGCCACCAGATCCTATTGAATTTCTTAATAAATACAGAGGACAGGATGGATTTATTTTATCTTTGTTTTTTTTTCCCTCCTCCACCAAATTGTGTGCGGTGGGAGGAGGAAAAGGAAAAAGAAAAACCCCAACAAAATAAATTTATTGGGTTTTTTTTTCAGCCGAGTTACGATGTCAAAACCTTTATTGATGACATATTGCAGAAACAACCCCGTGTGTTACTCTTCCATGTGCAAATGGGGAAAAAAAACCCCACATATTCTTCTTCTAAACTGGGGATATTTAGTTTGTAATCATTTAGGAGCAATGAAGTGGAACTCCATTAGGTCCGTGGCCGTTTCGATGCAGCCGTGTTGATGCTCAGCGGAGACGGTGCTCAGCGTACGGGCAGGTTAAATGGAAAAAGAAATGAGTGCAACTATCTTATATATATATATATATTAAAAAAAAAAGAGTCTATTTTGTGTCATTAAGCCACCTCTCGCATTCCTAATAATCTCTATAATGGCCGTAGGTAAAGCCAGCTGCTTGGTTACATCTCTCTGTGTGTTTACATTGAGTTTTTTATGTTAAAAGAGTCGCAAACAACCTGCTGAACCCGGGTGTTTCAGGTGGGACAAAGGGAGCTATCAAAAGTTAGTTTGGAATAAGACATTTTAAATCCAGGAAGCTATTTCCTTCATTTTCTGCGTTATCCTGATGGAAAGAGGAGATCTAGAGAACGTAAGAGCCACCTAATTTCTCTTAACTCAAGGAAAAGCTTATACGCGTAAAATTACCCACGCTGGACTCTAGCCAAAGCAGTCAGGGCACCTTAAGTTTTTTAATTTCGAATCTATTACAAATAATCTCTCATATTCTAAATCTGGTTCTCAGGGTATGCTGAAATGCAGTTCTGTTACCCCAATATCCATTGTTTTCTGAGAAGAAATACCAGCCAGGTTTTTCTTTACACATCCATGTGCGTACGCGCACCCGTGTCTGCAATTTGCTACGTATTGATGGAACCCCCTGCAAAATGAACTACGTTCTGGTTTCCCTGAGATGAGTCAGTCAGGGAGGTGTGAGAAGTGAACCATCCCTTGGCTGGCTGGAAAGGTGAAATCCTGACGGGTCAGGGATGTGCCCCGCTTGCTGAGCACCCTCAGGATGGGCCCCTCGTGCAGGGTTTTGCTGCATGCGCTTTGGACGCGGGTGTTCCGAAGCCGTTTAATTATTTGTGCTAGAGATGGTTTATTATTTTTCCTCCGTAATGAAACAAATCCCTTCCCGGCCGGGCTGCCCAAAGGGTCCGGGGTGATGAAACAATCTTAAGGACGTTTTGCCGCAGTTTTCCTCATCTGAAAATGCCTCAAATAAACAGTTTGCAACGCTCCCAGCTTCGGGAAATGCTTGAATCTCAGAAAAGCCCGTAATTGAGTGTACCTGTGGTACAGGACTCTGTCTAATCAGCCGGCTGTGTAGGTGGGTAGTGTCAAGTGCCATTCATCTGCTTCCCCTGAGATCTGGGGAAACAAGGAGGAGGGGTAGTGATAAGACAAAGATATATAACCATGTTGACCACTGAAGTACATGGTTAACAACTTAATTATCCGAGTTCAGCTATCAGTCAGAAACAAACCCGCACAATTTAGACATACTTTATAATTTGCTATAAAAATGGCATAATGATAAGGACAGTGTTGCTCGAATTAGAACCTGCATTAAGTGTGTTTAATTTAATTTTTCTAATTATATTTCTAATAGCTTAAATATGTGCACTGATAAAATGGTTAGCCACCTGCATTTAAATGCCACCTGATGCGTTTATTTTGGAACAGTAGAAGATTGATATAATTTGAGCTCGAGCTCCTCTGAAAATTCCTTTATTAATGGGTGTTAAATTATTCTTTGTGGCTCTGCTGCACGCGAAGTTAGCGAGCCGCTACCAGCGCGGGGATCGCTGCGCAACGCTTTGCATCTGAAGACCCGTATTCTCTTTTCTGAACTGTGGCTAGGGGTCTATTTAATTAAAACCCTAAAGTTGCGTTGGCATTTCACAGCTCTTCGGTGTTTGGTAATTGTGGGGTTTAGTTTTTATTTTTTTTTTTTAAATCAGCTGAGTTAAATTTTTTTGCGTAGCGGATTGAGAGAATTTCCATAGAAAGCAGCCCCACGTGACACTGATTCATCAAATTAATAGCCAAAAAGACAACTGGCTCTACGTTGCAGCTTCGGGGAGACCTGCCTGTTTTCCTGCGCTCGAGGTTTAGTAAATAATTTCTCCTCCAAGCTGAAATTCAGCACTTTTGCCTAGATCTCTGTGTCAGACCAAAGTGAGTATTAAAAACAAGTGATTAGAAAAAACATGAAAACAAGCCCTCTTCCTTCCATGTGAGTAAATGAAAATCGACTTTTTACAAAAAAAAACTTTTGCATAGCTGATCCTGAGAGAGGATGTCTCCAGGCCAATTTGAAATGTAGAATAAATTGCAAATAAAATAATGATTTAGAGAAAGGTATTTAATAAATAAATAAATGAAAAATCAAACCAGCTGAATTTCACGAATCGTAAGCTGCAGACATTGTCTACAGGGCTACGGGAGAAACATAAATCCATGAAATCAATGGTTATTAATTGTTTATTTGTACGCTGAGCTCCATTTATTTTCCATCCTTTTACCACCAAACGATGAGGTTGCAACCTGGAGAAAAGCGAGCGGAGCGGGGCTCTTTCTGCTGAGACAAATTAAACATGGGAGTGCTGTGAATGGGGGATTTAAGTGGGATGTAGCAAAGTCGGATAAAAGAAACCCCTCTTTGACCAATGGCCTAAAGGACGTGGGTAAAGTGAAGCTCAGAGCATCCCAGCAGCCCCTTGGCTGCCCCATGTGCTCGTGGATGAGCTCTGTTGCCATGCCCATAAAGACTGGGAATGATCACTATTAGCTGCAGGCAGAGCTTGAGTAGGTCGAGTGGATGAAGTGGGTGGTGTCAGCTCCTGGGATGCTGATGGAGATGCTGCAACAAGAGGCTGGACCACACGTCCCTGGTTCTTTCTCTAAAGTTGAGTATTTATTTACTGCTTTACCCAAAGAACTTCACCACCTGACGTGGCCTCAGTAGCAATTTCCCCTCTCTTCTGTGTCTTAAGACACTGGCTGTCTTGACATGGGAGCCACCTGCTCCTTCGGTTCTGCTGTGCATCCACATCCCTCACTTTTATATGCTCATTGTGGTGCAAGGTTTTAAAACTAAAAATAAAAAACCCACCTGGAAATCAACTGATTTTGATTCAAGAGCCAGTGCTGGAAAAAGTCAAAGTGTGCAAATCTCATCTTAAGCACTTTAAACAAGAGGAACACTGATTTTTCAAAACAAAACACGGCAGAACTGCGGGCTCCCTCTAAGCCCCTTGAAGTCCATGGGATTCCTTTTATTGACTCGGCTGAGCGCTGGATCAGGCAGCAGTGGTGAATGCCACGCGCACAAAAGGACCCCGACTACTTGGCATATGATTGTTTTCAATTTCATGGCCCTTTGATCTCGTATGGATTCCCTTAACATTTACCTTGATAGAAGAAATATTTTCAGTTGCTCACACCAGAGGTGTGTTCATCTTTAAATATTTATATTTTGAGTGCAGGTACGTGCATATTTAGTCAGCTAAATAGGAGTCAGCAGTGTGTGCAGGTGGCCAAGAAGGCCAATGGCATCCTGGCTTGTAGAGGAAACCCTGCGGCCACAGGAATAGGGAGGTGGCACTGGTGAGGTCACATCTTGAATATTACGTTCACTTCTGTGCCCCTTGCTCTAAGAAGGACAGAGAAGTTCTGGAGCGTGTCCAGAAAGGGGCAGTGGGGCTGGGGAAGGGCCTGGAGCACCAGTCCTGTGAGCAGTGGCTGAGGGACCTGGGGTTGGTTAGTCTGGAGAAGAGGAGGCTCAGGGGAGCCCTTCTGGCTCTGACAGCTCCTGACAGGAGGTTGAGGAGGGGGACAGCCTCTTCTCCCTGCTGACGTGT